>PVJH01002149.1:0-178069 GCA_004026705.1 Nesogale talazaci
CATTGTATGTAAAGCGCCTGTGTACATTTGTTGCCATCATCATTCTCAAAACATTTGCTTTCTACTTAAACCTTTAAATTCCTCATTTTTCTCCTCTCTCCCCAGCCCTCCCTCCCTCATGAACACATGATAATTTATAAATTATCATTTTGTCATATCATACACTAGCCAAAGTCTCCCTTTACCTACTTCCCTGTTGTCCTTACCCCAGGGAGGAGGTTATATGTAGATCCTTGTAATCGGTTCCCCCTTTCTACAACACCTTTCCTTCACCCTCCCCATATTGCCACTCTCACCACTGGTCCTGAAGGGATCATCTGTCCTGAATTCCCCTTGTTTCCGGTTCCCATCTGTACCAGTGTACATCCTCTGGTCTAGCCAGATTTGTAGGGTAGAATTGGGATCATGATAGTTGGGGGGGGTGGGGGGAGGAAGCATTTTAAAATTAGAGGAATGTTTCATCATTGCTATATTGTACTCTGACTGGCTTGTCTCCTCCCCGCGACCCTTCTGTAAGGGGATGTCGCTTCATCTACAGATGGGCTTTGGGTCCCCAATCTGTACTCCCCCTCATTTGTAATAATATAGTTTTTAGTTCTTTGGTGTCTGATCTCTTCGACGCCTTGTGATCACACAGGCTGGTGTGCTTCTTCCATGTGGGCTTCATTGCTTCTGGGCTAGATGGCTGCTTGTTTACCTTCAAGCCTTTAAGACCCAGATCTTATATCGTTTGATCGCTGAGCACCATTAGCTTTTTTCACCACATTTGCTTATGCACACTTTTGTCATCAGCAATCATATCTGGAATGAGTTTTACATTCGGTAGTTTATACACAGTTTGTTCCAATCCGTTCATCACAGTCCTTTCAATGAAACCCCTTTGTCGGTGAATTCAGTCACTTAGGACTTGCCTGAAGAAAAGGACTGATGAGAAGAAAATGCAATTTTAGTAGTACGGATCAAAAATGCAAACCGAATGCTCTTGATCAAGGCATTTGCTCTCTGAGATGACTTTGTTTCTTCACGTGTAAAAAGGGTTTCCACAACATCCTAGGTTCCCCAATTTGGTTTATCTTTGGAACTCCCTGGGGATCTGGTGAGACTGCAGATTCCTGGGCTCCATCTCCCACCTAATAAATCAGAATTTCTGGGGGGAGGAGCCCAGGGATCTGTAAGTCTCTAAAGATTTCCTAGGTGATCCCAGTGATCTTGGGACCCTAGGGGCTATAGACTATCCCTCTCCATCCACCCACCACACCTGTAAGCCTGTGATTTAGAACCAACCACATGCATTTAGAGGCCAGGTAAGCTAGGATGTCTCCATCCTCCCAGATGGAATGTGGTATTTGGAATCTTGTTACACCACAAAGGAAATTGGAAGGTGCCCAGCATGCCACACGTATACCATCCCCCCACCCAAACCCCCCAAGACCTGAGCCTGTCTTTGAGCTGTTCTCTACCTTGTCCCATTTTGATCAAATGTTTGTCATGGTAGAAGACTGGGGGGCCTGGTTCTGGGCAATTCTTGCTCAGCACTTTGGGAATGTGGGTTTTGAGCAAAGGTGTGAGGAGGGTTGGCAAGTGATTACTGTGGATTACTAGATTACAGAAACATGAGCTCTCCCCCACACTCTAGTTCTAATTTGAGGCGCAGTCAGCACTCGGGTATACAGCCCTGATTCTGGAAAAGAACCAAGTCAGCATTTATCATGCAACTCTATGTTGTAGAGAATTGTTTTAACAGATCAATAAAGGATTGTTGCTATTGGCTTTCCGCCAGGAGAGGAAAATAGCTTTGTTATTAAGGATGGAATTTTGCCCCCAGGCAGTAAGTTGCTGCCTTTCTCTAACTGGTGTGGACACAAGGCTAGGGGAAAACGAACTAGCCTCAAAAGGGGTGGGGGAGAGGGCAGAACCCCATGGGGCCATCTTGGGAGAAAATGCCCAAATCTGATTCAATTCAACAGAATCGCCTTAGGTCTGGTCCTAGTATCTGGCATCATTGCTTGGGGAGGAAATGCCTTTGAAAAGACAGTTGCTTTGCAGATCTTCTTCGTGATGAGGTCGTTTCTAAAATATAAGGAAAGAGTACTAGGTCAGTAAGATAGTTCTCTGGGGACAACAGTGGCTCTGTGGAAGAAGTCCTGGGTTCATTCATGCCCAGTGTACCTTGTGGCTAACTACCACCCCCATCTAACTCTGGAAGCTTCTATGTCGTTGTGCAGCTGAGCAGGCTTAGTGGAGCTTCCAGTCTAGGAAGGAATAAGTAGGAAGAAAGATCTGGCAATCTACTTCAGAAATCAGCTAGCGAAATCCCTATGGCTCACAATCCTGGCCATTCCTGGATGAAAAACTCGTTCCATCCCCCATCAATTCTGTGAGAAAGTCCCAAAGGGTGTCTGACTGTTCATATTTCACTTACCAGTAGTCTAGTGTTTTCCTACTGTGTCCTTGTAGTAGACAGCCTCCCATCTATACCTAAATAAATTAGTAAACAAACAAACACTTCCAAACCAACCTCCAAGCTCCCAGCCATCGAGGCATTTCTGATTCATCATAACCGTAGAGAACAGGGTCCAGCTGCCCTTGTGGGTTTCTGAGACTAATTCTCCTGGAGTAGAAACCTCCTCTTTTTCCCACGGAGCAGTTAGTGGTTTCAAACTGCTGATCTTGAGGTTAACAGCCCAACACTATTACCCACTCTGCCACCAGGATTTCTATTTATAAGTGTATGTGTGTGTGTGTGTATAGTGGCCATCACTGCCTCTGGTGGTCGTGGGCACTATCCAGCCGCCGCTGCATTTGAACCGCCAAGCCTGTGGGCTGCAGTTCCACACTCAACCACTTACGCCACCAGGGCTCAGCCCCGATAAGTATATGTTTTTAAAAAGTCCAAACTCACTGCCAGAGAGTCTACGCCAATTCATCATGACCCTATGGGACAGGGTCAAAGTCCCCCTGTGGGTTTCCCTTCTAAAAGCCTCAGCTTTCTCCAGAGAGTCCAATGGTTTAGAACTGCTGACCTTGTGGTTAGCCACCCAAGGAATAGCCACCATGCCTCCAGAGTTCCTTATTATGAAGTAGAGCTCAAGACCATTTAACAGAGCCAGTCTTTGGTTTCTGTTTTGGGGAATCTAATGGAACATCTTTGGGGGTCATCATTATTGAAGAGTCGGGTGCAAACCCATACCTTCTGAAGAGAAGCCGTCACACATCTTCTCTCAGGCCCCCTCAAGGAGGCCCCGAGCTGATGGCTAACGTTTTTAATATGAATGAACTGGCAGGCTCATTCCTTGTTCTCCAAGATTTCATCCTTTCCAACACCCGTCCCCGTGCCATGACCCCATTCCACTGCACAGCTGCCCTGTGGAGCAAAGATGAGATTAAATTTTAACGCTAGTGCCATTGTTACTGTTGACTGTTTTTGAGGCTCCCTGTGCCTCGTTCTTTATTTCCAGCTATTTCGGGGCCAGAACACCAAAAGTGTGCATAAACAGTCAGGAAAGTGAGTGCAGACCCTGGAGACCCAGCCTCGCATGCTCTGCCTGTTGTGAATGATGAATCAAAATGGGGAGGTTATCATTTTCATTAGCTAGGAATGAACAAGACCATACTTTTCTCCAAATGTAATTACAGTGGTTCACTGGCAACATTACACTGCAGTAATTAGTCTAAAGGTGTGTGTGAGGGCAGGCTTTAGCGCAGACACTGGAAATATTATTTCAGAGTTTAAGGTCACAGCCTTGTGTTCAACATGTGCCAGGCAGCTTAGGAGAGGAAAAAGAAAAAGAAAAAAACTAATTTGAATGGAGTTGAAAAAAGACATTTGACATTTCCCAAAACCGTGCATTCAGAAACTAGTCAGGTAGAAAGAAATTGTATTTTACTATCTACAATAAAAAATCAAAACTTAGCGGCAGAAGTAGCCTGTCAAAATATTTTATAGGATAAACAGATAAAATCCAACTTTATTAGGGATGTGGTGTAAATAATTATGAGGGCCTTTGATAGATGTATCTTCATCTCCATTCTTTCATTTTCTTCCTAAAGCAAGTGCTAGGGTAGTCAGGGAAATTAATTGTTCAAAACATGTCAAGGGAAGAAAAATAATTTCTCTACTATCTTGTAACTGTTTTCAAGAAAGAAGTGATCTCACACAGGTCCTCAAATGTATATCTATTCTTTGTAGGGTTTTGTGTGTGTGTGTGTGTGTGTGTGTTTTGTTTTGGTTAGTACACTGAACCAGCTATATATAACTACTGAATGCTCTCACAACCAACCCTTCAGAACGGAAATTTTTTCCAAAGCTGCATCTTAGATTTTCTGTTTGAGTAAGACAAAGTGTAAGGGGGCAAATGGGAAGATTTAGTAAAGAGAAAAATAAGCGATACGTGAAGTCTGTATGTAAAGTCATTTAAACTTAAGAGAAACCCTTTGCCTCTTCTAGTTCAAGGAATGTCCGCAAGTAACCTTTCTTGTTGAGTTACAGGGTATTAGCCCAAACACCTGAATGTATTTTGTTTAAGTTGGGCGATAGCTGCTTGTCTTCAAGCAATTCCTTTTCATCTCTTTCTTTCCATGCGACATAGCTGTGTGGAACCTTGCTTATGTTGCCACACACGGGGAAGTCGAGCGTACTTGAGCACTCATTCAGCGACCAAATTCTGCTGGAAACCACAACATTTTCAATGCAAGTGTCTTAGGAATGTTCTCTGTCCATATGGCTAGAACTAATGTTTTTCACAAATGCAGGCACTCGGGAAAATGTAATCATGGACATGACGCACCACCAACTAGCTCATGATGAAACCTGCTGAAAAATCCACCCCAGAATTGGGGGGTGGGGGGTGGGGGGAGCCTGCTGCTTCTCCGCTCAAAGAAAAACACAGACTGCAGAATTAGATCCACTGCGTTTTAAACTGTCTACAGTTGGCAATTAAAGGAGAGACTTCAAGGAGTGAGAATAGTTCAAAGATTGCCTTTTCAGCCTTCTGCACGATGCACATCCCTAAATCTGGCTGGGCCTCTGTGTCTTTCCTGGGTAATCAGAGGGTTGGCTGAGGCCTCTTCAAGTCCCTACCTCCTGTGTCTATCAAGGGAATGTCAGCTTTTGTTTCCTCCCTCTGCAGGAAGACCACAAAGGCTCTTCTGCAGGTCAGTCAGCAAAGCCTAGGAAATTGCCCCGCACTCATGTTGTCCTTCATAACTGCTATGAAGTTGATTGTGACTCGGGGCCAACAGCCCTCTTCCCCCCCCCCCACCCCGTGTGTGTATCAGAGTAGATCTATGAAGTCATCAAGGCTGTGACAGTTGGGGAGCAGAGCCCCAGGTCTGCCGAGGTTCCACTGTGAGGGGATCAGTTTGTCAGCTTTTCAGCCAGCTGCAGAGTGCTACTCCCTTCACCGCTGAGACCAATTCCCCCCCCCCCTCAAGCGGCCCTCGGTGACCCCCGGAATGTGGGATCCAGTGTGGGTTTCCTCATCATCTTCCTTCCCTGAAATCACTCATCAGAGGAAGGATGGTGGTATTGGACTGTTTTGTTTTTATTTTAAATCATTTTATTGGGGGGGGCTCATCCAACTCTTATCATGATCAATTTATACATGAATTGTATGCAGTCCACATTTGCAAATTTGTTGCCATCATCATTCTCGAAACATCCTCCTTCCATTTAGGATCCCGGTATCAGCTCCCCGTATTTCCCCTCCCTCCCCACTCTCCCTCCCCATCAACCCTTAATAATTTACAAATTACCATTATTTTGTCATATCATACACTGTCCCATGTGTCCCTTCACTCACTTCCCTGGTATCTGTACCCCAAAGAGGAGATTATATGTAGATCCCTGGAATTGGTTTTCTCTTTCTACTCCACCTTCCCTCCACCCTCCTGGTAACACCACTCCCACCACTGATTCTGAAGGGATCATCCGTCCTGAATTCCCCATGTTTCCAGTTCCTATTTATACCAGTGTATATCACCTGGCCTAGGTGGATTTGTAAGGTAAAATTGGGATCATGACAGTAGGTGGGAGGAAGCATTTAGAAACTAGAGGGAAGTTGCATATTTCATTGTTGCTACATTGGACCCTGGCTGGTCTCCTCCCTGCAATCCCTCCATAAGGGGATACCGCTTTACCTATTGATTGGCTTTGGGTCCCCAATCTGTAGGACTGGTTTTGAGGTCAATATACACGTAGTGCCCTATCTGTTCCGGCGATATCAGAACAGTTCGGTCCGTTCAAAAGGTCATGAAACTAGAGTCAGCAGAGGGACAACCTTTGAAAGTAAGAAACATAGCTTGCTTCAGAAAGTTTGATTCAAGTTACACTTCTGAAATGATCTGGAAGATCACAACTTTGTAACCGTTTCTCCCTCCTTTTCTGAACGGTGCTGACATATGGCAAAGGGGTTTCTCCCTTTCATACCCAAATTGAAGAAAGTGGGTTTTTGTTGTTGGTGGGGTTGTTCTTATTGTTTGCACATAGACTTTGTCATCACACGAAATCAAACTGCACGTGTTGCTCTGTAATGTAAACGCGCAGCTCTTGGTTGCCATCTTTATGCACAGGTTTGAGATGTTGGTATGTGCTGTTGCCTCTGACTCATATGACTGCAGAATGAAAGACTGCCCAGTGCTAAGGCACCACCACGATTTACCTGTTTATTTTAAAGTGTCTGAGCCCATTGTTGTAGCCACTGTAACATATCCCGGAGGGTCTTTCTCTTTCTCACCAACCCCATACATTACCAAGAGTGATATCCTTCTCCAGGGACTGGTCTCTCCTGACCCCAGCTCCAAGTGACATGAGACAAAGACTTACCATCTTCACTTCTCAGGAATGTTCTGGCTAGATGGGTCCATTTTTCAGAAAGGCTGTGGTCTATTTAATATTCTTTGCCGTCATTAAAAGGCATTAATTCTTTGAGCTGTGCAACTTTTGCACGAATATGAGGCCATTGGAAAATACACTGGCATAGATCAGGCAAGCCTCCATCCCACGTGAGATAACTTTGCTTCGTTTCCACCCTCCAGCATTCTTTCACAGCACATTTGTCCAGTGTAGTACACCGTTAGACTGCTGGACTGCTGCTCCCACAGATGTTGACTGTAGATCCATGTAAAATGAAATCCTTAGTGCCAGTCTTTCCTCCGTTTACCGTGATGCTGCTTATTGGTCCGGCTGTGAAGACTTTCGCTATCTGGAGGTTGAAGCATAACCCACCCTGAAGTCTAGGCTTTGGTCTTCATCAGGGTTGCTGAGTCCTTTTTGTCCTCCTCAAGCACGGTGTGTCCTCTGCATACGGCAGACTGTGTGCCTTCCTCTCATTCTGATGCCGTGTTCTAGTTGGTTTGGTGGGGTTTTGTTTGTTTGTTTGTTTGTTTTGCTTTGGGTTTTTTTTAGCCTTTTAAATGTTTTATTGTGTGGAAGTAGGACAATAAATTACACAAGATTCCAAGTCCCAGTCGTTATGAGGTCTGAAGAGATGAGTTGGCTTTCTCCTTTAAGATAATGACTGAGCTCCCCCCAGCACCTTCTCATCCCCTGAAAACCAGCCTCTTCCATTCTCAGCATCTAACCATCCCATGGTCAAGTTTCCCTTCAGGTTGCCGTGTTCTTCCTCCTGTAGTCTAGCTTCTCAGATTTTGTGCTCAGCATGCAGACTGAATGAGAGTCTGTTTGGTGCTGTGAATATTTTCCAAATTTTGTTAGTCTTTCTAAAGTACTCAAGCAGCCATTTGGATATTCCTCACACCAGCTGACGTTGACCGTTGACCTAGTTGGGAATTCCTGTTGGTGGTCCTTGCCAATGGTCAAAATTCTGTAAGCGGTGCAATGGTAGATATACAAGTCTTCTCCTCAGCAAACAAAGTCAGGTAGTCAGATGCGAGTATCTGTTGTAGAATATCAGTTGAGACCCAGGACAGAATGCTCAATCAGCAAGATAAGCACAGATTTGCTTGGACATGTTTACTGATCTACAGGAAACAGTGTCCCATGAAGCCCACCACATCACCGATGGATGCTGTCCACCCTGACCTATTGGAGACAAGCTCACCCCTACTGTTTGTTTTCTGTGTCATTAGGATAATGCTGGGTCTCCCAGAGTAGGCGATATTTCCCACTCTGGGGTGCCGGAATGATCTGGGGGAGCTGCAAATGCAGATACTTACACTTTAACCTGTATGATGGACTATAACACAAAAGTTTTTAATTGCTAGAGGGGTGTTAGGTAATTTTTTTTCTAAGGAAGAGTTCAGTAGGCCAAACAAGTTTGGGAATCTATAGGATAATGGTTACTGGGTTGTGGGCCTCTCAGTGGCATAAGGTATCTTTAACAGTCCTTTTCGTCCATGCAACTCCCCTGCCATTCTCTCTGAGGCTGGCACTGCATTTTTCTTATACAAGTGGCTGTTGCTGCCCTTAACTGCCTTCTAGTCAGCTCCCAAGGAGCCAATGTGGCACTGTGGCTGAAGTGTTGTGCTGCAAACCACAGGGTCAGCAGTTCAAACTACTAGTTACTCTGCGGGCAAAAGATGAGGCTACCCGCCCCCATGCAAATGTACATAGGATCCCTCTGTTGGGTTTCTGAGTTAGAATCATCTCACCAGTGAGTCGTCAGCTCCCAAGAGGTGCCAAGCCCATGCACAGTGGAATGAAATTCCATGTGGTCCTGTGTTGTTCTCAGGATCAGTCAGATATCAGATCATTGTGGTTCATGAGGTTCTCCTCCGCTCATTCTCCTTGACACATCAATCTCATGAGTACATCACCAGGCCTTTCTTCCTACTCCATGCTAATCTGGAAGTGCCACTGACACCTGTCCAGGCAGATAGTCATGGTTGTGTCGGAGGGGCAGGAATTCCTGTGGTATAGTGTTTATACATTGGGCTGCAATCCCCTTGGTTGACAGTCTGAATCCACTAGCCACTCCTCCTTAGAAAGGCTGGGCTTTCTACTCCTGTAAACATTGACAGGCCAGAAACTCATAGAGGGTTGCTGTGCGTCAGCAGTGACACCCTGACACTGAGTTTGATAGCACATGTGGTGCTGTGGCTAGAACTCAAACCAGGTCTCCTGCCTGGAAGGCCTTCAGTGGCCTTCTTCCTAAACAGTAACTCACTGCTGTCAAGTCTATTCCAACTTGTATTGAACAGAGTTGGAGAATGGTCCCTGTGGATGGATCTTTACAGGAATAGAGAGTTCATCTTTGTCCTGTGGAGAGACTGGTGGTGTAGAGCTACCACCCCTGTGGTTAACATATCAAGATTGAGCGCATTACACAACAGGACTGTGGCAGTCACCTAACCTTGTGTCAATTGAGGATTAAGAATGTAGGGGTGGAGTCTACCCTGCCAGTCTGGAAATATCCAATGAGAC
The DNA here is from genome assembly GCA_004026705.1 of Nesogale talazaci. NCBI lineage: Eukaryota > Metazoa > Chordata > Mammalia > Afrosoricida > Tenrecidae > Nesogale > Nesogale talazaci. Next base: position 9,383 of record PVJH01002149.1, read on the forward strand.
CTCTGTGTGGGCCTGGTTTTCTCCTCTGAGAATTGTGAGAAATGTGATAACTCCTTCTTGGAGGCAGAGATACTATCTCTCTCTTGGTTCAGTCCCTTGGAGATGCTCTACTGACAAGACACAAGGCAGAGTCCCTGTGAAACATCCTGGAGGAAAAGCCACATGGGCTTACCCTGATGGAACCAGATCTCTGAAACCAGAAAAGTCACATAGAGACTCCTACCAGTGCTGAGATGCTTCTACCACCACTGGATGCTCAAGACTCCACGCTCAGTGGCCTGTCATTGTTCTGGTGTCCTTGTATGTGCTTCGTGATTCTGAAGAGGACTATAGATTGCAATCAGACATAAAGACTAATATCGGATTTATGACCTTGGACTGGACTCAGTTGGGATGTGTTACTCAATGTTCAATTGCTCTTGTATATAAACCTCTCCCATATAAACATTTGAGTGATTCTGGATTTGTTTCTCTAGTCGACCCAGACTAACACAGAGACTCAGAAAAGGTTTCTCAGGATGCGCAAATCAGGAGGTTTACCCTAAATCTTCTTAGATGATCGTCTTTCACCACAGTGGGTTATCACACAAAGTGGAGGATAAGACTGTTGGCAAGTCAGTATAGGATGAGGGGCCCCGCCCCCTTTTGTAAGTTGATTTGAAGCTGATGCGAGGACAGTCTGTCACTCTTCTCTTGCTGTTCTTGAATCGATTACGATTCATAGTGACCCAGTCGGGCAGAGTAGAGGGGGTTCCATGGGCTTCTGGCACTGTAAATCTTGACAGGAATAGAACGTACCATGTCTCCAGAGAATCGGCTGATGGTTTTGAACTACTGGCCATGTGATTGGCAGCCCAACATGTAACCCACTGCAGCATCTATCCCGATGCAAAGGTGCTCCAACCAGAGTACCACCAGGGCCTCCTCCTCATCTACCTCCCTGCTGCTTGTCAGGTTATGATGTGAAGTAGGCAAGTCTCTTAAAACTCTGAAGTTAGTTTCCACCTGACTTCATGTATTTTTTTTTAAATCATCGAGGCGAACATCTACTCTGTGTGTGTGTATTGTGTGTGTGTGTGTGTGTATGCATGCGCGCGCCTGTGGAGAGCATCGGTGGGGCAGTGGGTATTGATGGCCCGAGCCACCTTCTGCTCATTGTATTCAGTGTCCTCTTGGGGACCTTAAGGAGCTCACCAAGGAGACCAAGTCCTTGCATGGCCCAGAAAATAAATTGAGTGGAAGTAAAGGACTGCACCTAGCAGTTCTCTCAAGACCCTGTGGCCAATACCAGTTCTGTGCTCACCTGCAGAGAGCAGCCTGCTGGCTAACCCAATGGGCTGCTGTCTGCTGTTTCAACAGCAAGTCAGGCAGCCTCCTGTAACTGCCCACATTCATTCCCATGAGAGGAAAGAAGCCACCTAAGTTTCCAGTGGCTCTCCAATCTCATATTGTCATTAGATTAATTTCCTGAAAACTTGATGTTCAATGAAGTATAATTGCCGATTTCCTGAAGAACCATCGACAGACACTTATCCTATGTTCTAAGCCACTCACACAGTGAAATGTGTGCAAACATTCCAGTTTCTTTCAGAGGCACATCATTCCCCAGCGGAACCCAAGGTTCACCAGGGGGTTTTCTTCTTAGTTTGAAATCATAGAGCCATGACAGCTCCAAGTAGACATTTGTGAAACTTTCCCTTTTCTACTTCATTTCGGAAGAGATGACCATTTTGGCATCCTTGGTGGGTGTCAGTGAGAGAAATGAGACCTTGATAAAAAGCAGCATCCCCTCAACCTTGCAAACATTGGTTGATTTTTGATGGAGATGTCAAATAAGAAGGTGTGTTGTAGAGGTTGGCATTGGGTGATTGAGCTCGGAGTTCTTGCTAGATCTCTTTCTTCTTCTTCTTCTTCTTCTTCTTTTTTTTTTATTAATGGCTATGTGGTCTGTCTATTGCAGCTGTTATTTACTCTTCCTAAATGGATAAGAACAGCAGTTTTTCTTAGAAAAGACAACTCTTTACTAGGGGCGAGGAAGTTGAATTGATCAAATAGCAAAGGCAGAAATAATTCTGGACCCCACTATTCAATACAGATGGTTTGCTTATAGCAGGCATTTTGGCAGCCTTGGCTTTCTGTTTGTTTGCTATTTTAATGCTTAGAATTGACTTAGAATCACCAGAACTCTTTGGAATAGAACTTTTTGGAGTAGCCACCATTTGAGTTGATTCCATTTCTTTGTTACTAAGAATGACATCTATTTATTTGGGTTTGAATTGTATTGAAAACATGTAAGGAAAAGCAAAACATATATTCATATGCACTGACATTTTATTTTTGTTTTTAATACAGTTCTGAAATTTTATATTAGCACCTATAATAAAGAAATGTTCATAAGAGAGTGCACAGGATCCTTGGTTTGCAGTGGTAGAATGCCCGCCTTCCGTGTGGGAGACATGAGTTCAATCCCTGGCCAGTGCACCACATGTGCAGTCCCCACCTATTAGTGGAGGCTCATGTGAGCCGGTTTCAGTGGAGCTTCTCAGCCAGCAGTTCTCAACCTGTGGGTCCCAACCCCTTTGGGGGTGGAACAATCCTTTCACAGGGGTCGCCTGATTCCTAACAGTAGCAAAATGACAGTGATGAATTCACAACAAAAGTAATGTTATGGTTGAGGGGGTCACCACCACATGGGGAACTGCATTAAAGGGTCAAGGCATCAGGAAGTTTGAGAACCACTGCTATAGAGAACTCAGAGTCCCTTATTTTTACTATCTTTCTCTTGCAAAAACAATAAATAAATATGGGGCTATGGTTTCAGCAAGGAAGACATAGTTGCCCATGACAGAAAAAAAGCACATGCATGTTTGTGTGTGTATGATGAATATATATATATATATGTATATATAATGAATACCTAAGTAGGTTAGTAATTTCAGCACCATAGGCAACATGTGAAATGTTACAGTGCAGGCAGAATTTGATGACTGCACTTGGAGACATTGCTTCAGGGTTCCATCCCTCACAACTCAAATTAATGTCTATTACTATTCTTTCATATTGCCAAAATATTTTCATGAATTTGGATTAGAAGCAGCTTGTTCTGGCTTGTTTTGCAACTTTGTTTTAAGAAACAAAGTGATATTTAGAAGATTTTTTTGTATGTCTTAGAAGTTTTAATTATCTTACTTATGTAGAAGGAGGAAATAAGATCAAATTCTGTTTCATACTGATATAAGAAAATAAGACTTCGTCGTAAGCTAATTTTATACTGTCACCTAATTATTGTCTTTCAGGCAATTTAATTCAGTGATTCTTGACTTCACTTGTTTAATAATGAGAAATCCAGAGTTTACTTATTGTTTTCTGCTTTTCCTTGTGAATTAGGTGAAGATTTACAGAGCAGAGCATCAGGTTTATACTCACTGATGCCAACACAGTTCGTTTCAAGTCATCCATTGCAATCGCTTTAGCGTGTAACCATCAGTAATCCCATTTCCTCTCCCCAGCCCTCCTCCTTTCCTAACCCTCTGAACCCTGCCCTTGGGTAAAAGCTGCCCTTTTGCTCGTTCATGGTTGATGGTTGATTGTACTAACACAGAATTGAGCTCACTTCTAGACCTGAAAGGGGTGGGGGGGGGGGGGTCAAGCACCATAGACTTGTGCTGGCCCACTAGTCTCCTCTCTTTTGTCATCTTGAGTTGTCTTCCGCCTTTATTCTCCCACTCTATCCAGGACCTTCTAGTGTGATGCCTTGTAGAGTGTTTGGCCCAAGCAGCCAGTCACAATCTGGTTCTAATGGTCTCGGGGTTCGGGGTGTAAAGACTAATGTGTGCACGGTTGTCAGATCCACTGGGCTGATTGTTTCCACGTGTCTTCCCATTTTCATCCTTCTTCTTACCAATTATTATTGTCCATGTGACTGTGGTGCGGCACCTCTTCTTGGTGTCTCCCGACTTTGTGGTCCATATACCACAGACCCAGCACTGGAATATACTTTATATTCAGGTTCTTTGATGGTTTCCCTGATCCTTTTTGTACTCCCCTCTCCTCTCTCCACAGATTGGTGAAAGACAACAAGTGTTAGTAACCGAAGAATCTTTTGATTCCAAGTTTTATGTTGCCCACAATCGGTTTTATGAGCAGGTAAGAGATGCTTCAGTATTCTGGAGTTTTCTCCCAAATGATGGGGATGGGATCTCAAACTAATTAAATTTAAATTAAAGGGATCTAAAATAGAGAAGGATCTAGAATCTTGCAGGATAAGGGCTATTTTATAGCATCAAGCCAGTCAGGCTGGTGTAAGGTTTTTACAGTCTTGGAGGATTATTGTACCAGGCACCTTATCCAGTGGAATGAGTATATTTAGTGTGTTTTCTGTCATTCTAATTTATAATAGGACGCTGGTGGCAAAATAGAATACAGTTGGGGCAGCTAATTGCAAGGCCAGAAGTTTGAACTCACCAGCTGCTGCAAGGGAGGAAGATGAGACTTTCTGTTCTCATAAAGTTTTACAGCTTCCTCAAGCCAGGGGAGAGGTGCTGCCCGGTCCTTCAGAGTCCCTGTGGGTCAGATTTGACTACGGGACAGTGGCGGTGAACTCGAGTGTGAATCTTAGACAAGAAAAGCCCTTTCATCAGGATAGCAACAGAGAAATGCCAGAACTTCAAATCAGTTTCAGAGGGAGACATGAAATGGATCTTAGCTAAAAGCAAAGAATATCACAAAGTGGGTTTTTTGTTGTTGATGTTTGTTGTTTTGTTTTTTACTGACTGTACAAAGACATTCGATTGTGTGGTTCATAACAGGTTATGGATAGCATTGCAAAGAATAGGAATTCCAGAACACTTCATTGTGCCCATATGGAACTTATGCATAGAATGATAGGCAATTGCTCAAGCAAAATATGGGGATAGTGCATGGTTTAAAATCAGGAAGGTCTATCAAGCTTGCATCCTTGTACCATACTTACTCAATCTGTATGCTAAATTGGACCATCTGAAAGAGAACATGGCATCAGACTTGGAGGATGGCTCATTGACAAACTATAATAGACAGACAGTAAAACCGGGCTAGCTGAAAGCAAAGAGAGGGTGAAACACTTGCCAATGTAACCCCCATTATGGATTAGCCCGGAACATGAAGAAAACAAAAGTTCTCACTGTGGAACCAGTCAGAGAAATCATAATAAGTTAACTGATTAGTGAAGTTTCAAGGAATTCATTTGACTTGGATGCACAACCAATACTGCTAGGAGCAAAAGTCGAGAAAAATTGCATTTGGGGAAAATTTGCTGTAAAACACCTTGAAGGGGCTGAGCCCCGGTGGCGTAGTGGTTGTGTGCGGGACTGCGGCCCACTGGGACAGAGGTTCAATTCCAGCAGTGGGGCTGGGCCTCCTACTCCCACCACTGGAGAGCAGTGATGCCAAAAAAAAAAAAAAAAAAAACCACCTTGAAGTATTAAAAAACAAAGGTATCACTTTGAAGCTGAAGGTGCCAGGGGATTTTCAATCGCACCCATATGCATGTGAAAACCAAACGATGAATAAGAAGAAGGAATTATGGAATTTTGGAACTTTGGAATTATGACATTGGCATGGATTATTGAACATACCCTAGTCTTTTAGGATAAACAAAGCTGTTATGGAAGAAGTGCAGCCAGATGACCCTTCTATGATGGTGAGACTACTTTGGACATGTTAGTAGAAGGGGTCAAGCCCTGGAGAAGGACATCCTAATTGATAAAGTGAAGGGTCAGTTGAAGAGAAGAGGAGTCCTTCCTCAGTAGGACATCCTGACACTGTCACTGCCATAGTGGGTGCCAGGATATCAAACTGGTGCAGGACTTGGTAGGGTTTTGTTTGGGGTTGTTGTACACGAGGTTGCTAGGAATGGCGACACGTAGCAAGCAACAGTCTTTGACAGGACTGACTTGAGATTCTGGGCCTGGGAAACATATGATTAGTACCTGTCACATTTCCAGAGCCTGTCGTCAAGTTGGGGTAAGAAATCCTGCTCAGAAAACAGCAAAGACGCCTGCATGGAAGAGAGTGGAGGGGAAGAACAGGGCCCTCTTTCTCCTTGTTCTCACGTTCCTCAGAAAGATTAATGGCCGTATGATTGTTGGCTGTTTTGTTTTTGTTGTTGTTTTTTTTTTTTTTTGGCATCACTGCCCTCAGGTGGTGGGAGTAGGAGGCCCAGCCTTTGCTCCGTGGAGTTGGAATTGAACCTCCATCCCAGTGGGCCACAGTCCCGCGCACAACCACTACGCCACCGGGGCTCAGCCTATTTTTGTTTTTATAAGTTTATAACTTCCATTTGGAAAAAAAAAATTTTTTTTCTACCTTGGCCAAAACGTCAGGAACAAAAAGGAGTGACCCAATGCCTTGAACTCAACCCAAGTTGTGTGAATATGTCTGGAGAACAATGAGAAGAGCAAATCCATTGACTTTGATCGCTTTGGAAGTCAGTGTTGGGAGCTCCCCACTCAGTAGTCTTCCTCCCCTGCCCTGCCAGTGCTCCACATCAGCATCGTGAGAGATCCCACCCTCTGCTTACACTGGGGAGGAGCTGGAGTACATACTGGTCACCAGTGCCGACATTAGATGAAGCCACCCAAACATGGCCAGAGAAACTACACAACCCCGTCACGACGCAGGCAAGAAATGGGACGCAGAGACACCCCTGGGGATGTTAGAGATCTTCATGCATCACTCCAAGCAAATGGATATACTCTTGCTTTATTGAAAGTGCTGTCTTTGAAGGAGATGTGAATTCCTAGTGAACACATCATGATTGGCACTGGAGCTTTAGAAGAGTCCGAAGAACAGTGTGGGCACATTGAGACGGGATAGGCAAGAGACACACTCTGGGTGTGTGAGACTATGGGGATGGGGTAGCCAATGAGGCCACTAACATACGTGTCCCACCCGTGAGAAGCTCATCAGACTCAGGAAGCAGGGAAGCCCAGACCAAACACGTCCTGTTCAGTGCCATTGGGTGGGATTCCTCTCTGCACACATCATAGCTGAGTCTCTCCATTTTCCATCCCCTACATGCGCCCCAGCAGGCCATTTGTCCTTTCCAGGCCAAGCCTCTGCTCAGCCCTGGGGAGGTGTGGGAGTGCATCTTGGTTACTTCCAACTCCTCTCTCACCGCCATCTGGGCTTTTTCCATCAGCAGGGAACTTTCTTTCCCTTCCATTTAAAGGCGAAAGGCGACGGCAAGCCTCATTAGCTGCTTCCTCTCATTTGAAGTGGCCGGGCTTTTTCCAATTATTAAAACCGGAGGGGGAAAAACATTGAGCCCTTCATTGAGATCAAGGCTGCAGATCAAGGGGTGGGGGGTGGGGCAGCAATCTTCCCCGGGAACAGGACCACATCTCCCAGGAACCTTTGCCCTGAGAGATTTTTTTTTTTGAGATTTTTTAATTGTGTTTCCTAAAATGTTAATGTCAAAGCACTTTCAGGGTCTGATTCTTTAACTCCTGTAGGTGATTTGCTTGGCCCAGGAAATTCCTCATCCAGGTGACCCTCTTCCCGTCACCCTCTGATGAAGCAGGACACTCAGTGGTCATAGACATCGAACTTCGTCCGAAAGGCAAATAACCAATTTCGCCTACTAGAAAAGTAGGCTGTGGCACTTCCGCCTCTCCCCTGGCATGCCTTGTTGTTGTTGTTGTTGTTGTTGCTGCAACTCTCTACAACAAAGAATGTCATGGAGTTCTTGGAATTACTTCTCTACATTAGCTGAGTCCCAGAGGTGAAGATTGTTATCATCTAAATACCACGGCCTTAGAAGCGGTCTATTTATCTTGGATCCTGGCACGAAAGACTGGCCAGGAGCCGCAGCACTAAAATAGAAGTGTGAAGGAGACCTGACGCATATAAACTACCTTTAAATCCCATGGGAGGGGGAGCCATTTGCTCAGGGCAGTCAAGGGCTTTTACCCATAGTCTCTGTGGACAGAGTCCGGGGGTCAGTGTCCTCTGACCTGGCTCTCTTTGGAGGAATGAAGCACATGCCTTTCTGAATAGCCAGAGGAATGGATGGCGCCCAGTCATTAAAGGAGACATTTAGCTCCAGACACCAATATCTACCATATTAAAAAGGTTGCCTTTAAAGGCTCTCCCAAACCCTCAAGAAGCATTTAAAGAAATTTAAAAAAACTCACTGTCATGGGGCCACTCCTAGTAGCCCTGTAAGACTGGGCAAGGGAATCAAAAGCCCCGGTTTCTCCCTCAGAATGGTAGGTGGTTTCAACTGCACTGCAGCCCAATGCATCACCATCCGCCACCAGGAGTCCTGGCTCCCACACCCTGGCATCCCTACTACACGCTTGTGCATGCATGTGCATGCATGCGCATGCATAGGTCCACACACAAGTCTGCAGGCCTGTCTTTGAAGCATCCATTCAAACTGTTAATGAAGACAGTTAGTTTGGAAGACTTTCATCAATGCTGTCTCCATCTTCTTCATCGTCCTCTGGGAAGACCAAGAGCAGACTGTCAAAGACCTGTCCAAAGTGGCTGGCTGGTGGCGGGGGTGGGGGGTGGGTGTGTGTTTTCCCAGTCTGTCATCCACATGCCCCAAGGACAGCAGGCTCCTGCAATAAAAAGGCCTCCTCCTAGAAAAGTCTTGTCTTCCTCCCCAGTCCCCCGATCCGCCAGCAGCTGGAGGACAGAGCCTATGGAGAAGCCCCCAGAACTGCCTGTTGCACCTTGCAGTGTTCTTCTGACACACGTGGAGTTGCCACGAATCAGCGTTGACTCAAATGAATGAACAGGGATTTAAATCCTAGAGACCTAGGTAAAGGTGACCGAACAACGTGACATCCCTACCACTCAAGATCCGTGGTATTTTGCGTCCACAGCATCACATCTACCCTCCGGTCACTCTGGCTACTGTCACACCACACTCCAAGGGGGCCACCCCTTGTCTTGTGACTCCCCCCAGCTTATGTCAATGAACCAGAACGATTTCTGCAGCCAGTCTGGGGGTAGGGAGAAGCCTTTGGCTATAGTTCCAAACTCACCACCCCAAGTTCCAAGTTCCAGCCTCCGTGACAGAATACAATGGTCCCTGGAGGTTTTCCAACACTAACTTTACAGGCACAGAGAACCTCCTCTGTCTGCCTCCCAGGGACTGGTGATGGTCAGATGTTGACCTGTGGTCAGCCACCCAAGCCATCACCACTCCACCACTATGGCCACGGCTCCCGAGAGATGGCGCAGAAGATAAAAAAAATCCCCTCCATCCAGCCATTTTAAAAAATGGATGTATTTTCAGTCAACACTTAGGAAGCACAATGTATGAGTTGTTGTTGTTGTTTTACTGAATCTGTCCCAACCAAGAGGCACTTTAATGGGAGCTCATTGAGATGCGGTGCCCTAGCGTGGCCCCAGGACAAAAGGGACATCAGGAAACCACTGAAGAAGGAGATCAGGATCAAGGATGGACTGTAATGAATAACAGTCGATCCCTATTGGCTCATTAATTATGACAAATGAATACACTGTTAATTATAGGGAGTGGGGAAAGGTGAGTGTATCATAATCAGGAACTCTGCATGATATTTGTAAGACGAACTTTGCCTTAACACTGTAAACTTAAAACTGTTCTAAAATAGAATGTCTAGTTTTATCTTTTTAGATAATAGTCTTCTGATATTTTTTTAAGGTATTGGTGCCAAAGAATCCCTTGTTTATGGGGAAAATGGTTGAAGTGGACATTTATGAATCCGGAAAGCATTTTATGAAAGGACAGCCAGCATCAGACGCCAGAGTGTACACACCTTCCATCAGCAAGCCCTTAGCCAAGGGAGAGGTCTCGGGCTTAACAGAGGTGGGTACAGGATGCCCTGCCCCTCTCTCCAGCCTGCCAGGAGGCAGCGTGCACACAGTCCATGCTCCTGTCAGCCTTGACGGCCCCCTCTTTATGCATGCATGAGGCTTGCATCCGGCCCGACAGATTGAAATCTGAATTAGAAAGATGTGTTTTTGCTGATTCCTCCAGCTCTGCCTCTCCATCTGCAAAGGGAATCAGCTGTTTCTGGTTCCAGACTCTAAGCGGAGGGCAAAAGCCATTATGTGCAGGTGACGGATTTAACACCAAAGCCGATCCGATTCACGGGAGATGGGCTCTGAGTCACTTGCTCCCGAGTGGAAGGGAGTGAGACTTGGAAGGTTTCTTTTCCTTCGCAGAAAGTGTTTATAACACAGCAAAGAACACAACAAAACAAAACCCCCAAGCCTCCAGTTGATCAGGCACTAACCCGTACCAGCATAGGCCGCTATTCTGGCGTCTTTCTAGGGTGTCCGCTGCATATCTGCTTCAGTCATGTGGAGTGAAAATTAAACATCCCTCTCCCTCCCCCTTCTATAAAAAAGTAACCTGACCCCTATTTTATACCTTGGTAAATATGGCCGTTTGCCAAGCTCTCTCTTACATTTCATTGAGCTACAGCTGTTAAAGCTGATGGAGTGTGAAATGAAAATGTGTATCACATTTCTAAGCATCATTTGATGTCCTTTCTCCAACACAATTGTTAAGAGCACTAGAAATAAAAAAGGGGGGAGGGAGACATATATAGCGATGACTTAACATACAGAAAGAAAAAAACACTGATATTTATCTGGTCACATAATTCCAAAATTGTGTTAATCTATGTATTATGCTTTTACACACACCACACACACACACACACACACACAAAATGATCCATGGGGACAATGAAGACAAAAGAAGTATAGACCTCCTTCAGCAATTGCTTTATCCACACTATCACTTAAAGTGATGGACTCTTGCACCCAAACCTGGGTGACATATGCATGAGTTTGACAAACCAAAAAATACAACCCATAGTGACAAATTTGTAGTGACCTTATACCCACTACTAGGCTGTCAGGTCCACCTCAGAGTGAACCAGTACAGGTTACTAAGGTTGTCAAAATCTGTATCAGAGCAGAAAGCCTCACCTTTCTGCCATGGAACAGTGGGTGGGATTGAACCACCAGCTTTGTGGCTAGCAGTCCAATGCTTACCTTACATCACCAGAGTAAAATTGTTCCATAGGGGTTCAGAGATGGCAAACCTTCCCTTTCTCCCGTGGAGCGGATATGTTTGAACTAGTGCCTTTTGGTTCGTGAGCACTTCACTCACCTGGACTCCACACTTTGACAAGTAGGGATTGAAAAAACCAATCTGCATATTGCCTTCATGAAGAGGGAATGGGCCAGCTCTTTTCAAACCCTGACAAGTGTATCCTCTACTTCTACCACCAGTGACCTCGAAAGCTCAACAATAATAACCATTAATTTGTCTGTTCTTTATTTTTAACAATAGCTGGGAGTAGGGGTGGAGGGTCAGGGAGGTACAGCGTGATTCAATGTTTAAATTATACTCCCAGGGCTTTGACTTGATTTGTTGGCTGGTCTTTGAGACAGGTTTAAGGGAATTTGGTGTATATTTTTATTGTTCCACATAGCATGCTTCAAAAGGTTGATTTTTTTAATTGCCATGATGAAAAGATTTTGAAAAGTTGGCAAATGATTATTTCAAAGTGCCTGTCTAAAATGGAGTGTCTTTGTTTGTGTGCCTATCACAGAAGGGATTTACTGACAAAATGACCCTTCCCAGTAGTCAACAGCCCAAGTCCAGCAACTCAGGGCAACCCCTCATGTGTCAGAGACAATGGTGCTCTGTAGATTTTACAGTAGCTGACTCTTCACAAGGAGATCCCTAGGCCTTTGTTACAATGTTGCCTTCTGAGTGACTCAGACCTCCAACTTTTTGGACGAGCAGCCAAGCATGCTGCCTATGACACCACTACCACCATGCCCACCTGCCCCACACCCCCAAGAACCCTCGCCTCCAAAAAACCCCTCACTGCCATGGAGTCCATAAAATTCAGAGAGACTAATTGCTCTTGTGGGTCTCTGAAAATCCAGCTATTTTACGAGAGTAGAGAAGCAAACATTTCTCTTCTCCCCAGGAGCAGCTGGTGGATTTGAACTGCGTACCTTGGGGTTAGCAGCCCACCATGTGATCAACCCATGGCAGCACCAGGGCCCCTTCTGCCCCACCCATGAACCCAACTCGTTCGTGGTATAATAATGTAGAAATGTTATATCCTTCCATTAGTTCCTTAACTGGAACTATAAGAGGACAACCTTGTTTCAATCCAATGGGACTTTAGCTAACAACAGTATTCACTTAGCTCTTTCTAAGCCTCTTTTACTCTCCCCTCATGCCATCTAGCCCAGGAGATGATGATGTCATCAATTCTACCCCAAGTCCTACTCAGTGCCAGGGTGGCCCCAAAGCCCTCAGGGAGATGATGCTATAGGTCAGTGACCCTCCCAGGCCTCTAGAAATAGACTCTTCATGTTTGCAGGAAGCCAGAGGATTGGGGATTTTAATTTGGGTATTTTTATTAAGGGAAACATCAGGCTAGACTTTTATCATCATTCATGACCTCATATAAATTAATGAATAGTGCTATGTGCTTCATAATTATTTTAAGGAGCAGCTAAACTCATTGGGTTTGAAAGGCCTTACTTAATAAGTTGATTGGATTACATGTGGCTTGGGTTTTACAGGATTTGAAGGGTGATGCTAGAAGTTAGAACAGTGTCAAAGGCATTTTGAGTTCATCCATAAAGGTGTGAACCCTTGAGCAGAGCAATCACCCTGATTTAATAAGGATGAAGCATCAAACTCAGAAACACCTGGGTTTCTATCTGGGCCACCCAGCTTTACCTGGGCACATGACTTCTGAGCATACTTTAGTCCGTTCCCTAGGAATACTTGTGTCTATCTCTGTGTTAGTCAGGTAGCCTAGAGAAACGAATTCACAAGCACACATATGGATATAAAGGAAAGGTTTATATACAAGAGGAATGGAACTTTGAGAAAGCATCCCAACCCAGTCCAGTCCAAGGTCACAAGTCCCATATTAGCCTGTATATCTGATACTAGTCTATATAGTCTCCTTCCCACTCACAAAGCATGTGCAATGACACCAGGACAGTCACAGACCAGTGAGTGCACAGTCTTGTGTATCCAGCAGCATTAGAAGCATCCTGGCATTGGCAGGGGTCTCCCCATGGCTCCTTGTTTCTGGGGCTCAGGGTCCATCAGCAGTATCCATTGGTGGTAGAAGCATCTCAACCCTGTCAGGGGTCTCTTTGGCTTTTCCGGTTTCAGAGATATGGTTCCATCAGGGTACGCTTGTGTGGCTTCTCTGGTTCCTAGAACTCAGGGTGTATGCTACCATCTTGTCAGTAGAGCATCTCCAAGGAACTGAGTCTATAGTCTCTCACCTCTAATTGGGAAAATACGGTGAGACTTCCCAGAATTCTCAGGCCCACACAGAGGCCTCATTTGCTATCTCCAGATTGACAGGCTAAACTCTACTCCTATACTCCCGGTGCTAAAGTTGACACAGATCAGTGACTGCCACAATTTCATAGCGATCTTGAAAGGAATATATTCAATAGTGTATGTAAATCACTTAATAAATAAAAAAAAAACCATTGCCACTAAGTTGGTTCTGACTCATAGTGACGCTGTATAAGGTTTCTGAAACAGTACATGGTTGTAGGAACAGGAAGCCTCCTCTTTCTCCCATGAAGTGGTTGATGGGTTTGAGCCTCCAATACTGCAGTTAATAGCCTAATGCCTACCCTACAGTGCCATCCGGAATCTGTCTTAAACACCTAATACTCACACATAGACGCCCAAACAGAGCTTATTACTGTCCAATCAATTCAGACTCATAGCAGCCCTATAGGGTGGAATTGAACTTTCCCTTAGACCAGTGACTCTCGACTCTCCTAATGCCACAACCCATTAATACAATTCCTTATGTTGTCCTGACCTTCATTCATAGAATTATTTTCGTTGCTGCTTCATAACTTTAATTTTTCTACTGTTATGAACCAAGTGGCCCCTGTTGAAAGTTCGTTCGACTCACAAATTGAGAACTAATGCCTTAGGAATTCTACATAGAAGATAGTTAGTCACTAGGTATTCCCCCTCCCCTCTAAATGTAGTTACATGTAACAACAGACTCTGAAGATGGCGATAGTGCTAATAATCATGTGTTTGTTGACAGATTGAGACCAGAACTTACAGGATAAATCTGAAAGTTGGAGATTATCTCTCTTACCACAATATATGCAATCCTGGGGAGAACTGAACCTACCATATATACTTGAGTATAAGCCAACCCGAACATCAGTTGACCCTAGTTTTATGACAAAAGCTGCATTTAAAATGTGCTGAAAAACTCAGCTTATACATCAGTATGTATGGTATCAGAATTTCTTCCTTTCTAGATTTTCTAGGTTTTTCTTGAGTCTTTACAGAAACGACCACCTATAAATGGAATCCAGTCACCATAAGTGGGATCTGAGCCTTGTTATTGTCAAGTAGTACTCAGTAAGTGCTCAAAGCATGATAGCTATAATAAGTAAAAGGTGACTGCCCTCTTAGACATTTTTTCAATGCAAAAGTGGATCCATAGTAATGTATTTTATGATGATCCATCAGACTTTCCATTTTGATGAGAAGAATGGAGAATTTTTTTCCAGTAATTTTGTTGGGGTTTACTACAGCTCATTCAATACACCATTTGTATCAAGCATATTTGTACACATGTTGCCATCTTCATTTCCAAATATTTTCTACTTGAGACCTTGGTATAAACTCCTCTTTCCCCTTCCTTTTTAATTTTTAAGTCATTTTATTGGAGGCTCATACAACACGTACGTCAATTGTATGCATACCACATTTGCACACCTGTTGCCATCATCCCCCCTGAAACATCCTCCCTCCACTTAGTCCCCCAGTACCAGCAAGAAGAGAGGCAATATTAATTAGTCTGGTAATCTTTAGGGCAGCCCGAAACCTGAATGCCCCACCTCCAATCTAATGCGGAGGATTTTTGAACAGGTGTCTTTCACAGAGAGTGAATTTCAGAGAAGGCATAGATGATGAGTATTCAAGGGAAGGCCCCAGCTTGCTGTCACTGAAAATCAGAGCAAGGGCAGATCAGGAGCTCTGCTGTGGGGAGCATACAAACCCTTTGTCCTTAGAACAGGGGGACCAAGGGGATTACCGGCTTCGTAGAGATTATAAGGCAGTACCATGAGCAGCCTCTGGGAGCTTGTTACAAAGGCAGCGTCACAGGCCTCACCCGAAACTCTAAAACAAACAGGAACCACCATCTAGTCCATTGAGACCTTATCCGACAGGGTAGACCTGCCCTTGTGGGTTTCCAAGGCTGTCATTTGGGATGAGAGCAGAAAGCCTTGTCTTCTTCCCTCAGGGCGGCTGGTGGTTTCTAACTGTTGACCTTGAGGTTAGCAGTCCACTGTGTGACCTCCACGCCCAGACCTCTGATCAGAAACTCTGGAAGGGTGGCCCAGAAGTTTTCTCAAAGGAGTCTTCCAGAGGATGCTGATGCCTGCCAACGTTGAAGGAGTGGAGGGCTTGCTATTTGTAAAAGCATTTTTAGTGTTTTAATGTTATAGTGTCAAATTCATAGAGTGCCAGCTGTAGGTAAACAGATTCTTGGGTGATGGAGATTGTCTCTGTGGATTATCTCTCATCTCTGTATTCATCGCTCTTAAATGCAGTGGAAGTTTTGAAAATGATGGCTTACACCCTCACCTCTAGCTAGTGTATGGGGTTAGAGGAACTGGCGCTTAAGGCAAGCACAGTTTTGAGAGGGTAAGTGCATTGATGTTTCCACCATGCTCTCACAGGAGCCTAGATTTGTGGAAACATATTCTGTTTAGTGTGAGGATGCTTTTATAAAATTGCATTTTCCTGGAGAAATTGCTAGACTGTGAGGCCATTCCAAATGAGAAAAGAAAATGAGAGAAAACACATAGGTAAAAACGACTTAATGTCAACTGTCCCAAATTTGTAACTATTTGGCAATATGGAAAAATTACCTGAGAGTCACCATCTGAAACTGATATCAGTGAATCTCTTAGCTAAAGTTTCAAGCATATATAAATTTAGACTAGAATAAGAAGCCCATCCATCATCCAATTTTAGCAGATGTTAGTGCAAGGCTAATCATTATGTCACCTGTGCCATTCTCCCTCACCTGATGATTTTGATGCAAATTTTATTTCACCTATAAGTGACTCAGTAAGTATGTCTACAAGATGAAGACTCCTTTATCAAACATACTCGCAATACATGACCAAGTCTAAAAGTAGTCAGCATGCACCCCTCCCTATTATCACTTATCTAGTCAACATTGGTGGTGTTTTCTGTTTGCTCGTTTTTCCTGGTAGAGAGGGGATACAGAAAAGAATCATGTCTTCTCAGTGCGTTTTTTACTGTGTTGGCTTTCCCTTGTTCCTTTGCACTCATTCCTTCTCCTCAATACAGTTTCTTTGTCCAAGCATCCTGATGGTTGGTCCTGTGGTGTTAACCACTGCCTAGAATCGGCTAATTGCATCCTCCCCTACTATTTACCACACTCCCCTGTTCTCTTGGTTAGATTTAGATTTAGAGACTTCATCTTATTCAGCCTTGATTTCATGACAAATCTATTTCCTCTGATACCATACGCTTCCATTCGGAAGCAACAGTTGTAATCTCTCTCTTTAAGACATTAGCAGCAGTTGATAAACATTGGCTCGCTCCATTTGCTCATTGGTGGTCACAAAGCAGTTGTGATCGGATTCTCGTTCCCTTTTCATGTTTGAGCAAAATGTCCTTTTGCAAATCCCAACTTTCTCTCACCGACTCTTCATTGACCCCGAGGCCTAGTTCTTGGAAAAGAGTCAGAATAAAGGCTTAGTGATGTCCTTCTCTTGACCACTTTTAAGTACTTCAGTTGGTTCCTTTGCTCCAAAACTTACCAGTGAGGCTTTTCGGAGATTTCTATGCATCGGATGTGTTTTTTAATCCATTGAGTTCTTATTCCTAAGTGATGCACAGCTTGTTTCATTGTTGGAAGTCCTTCTTGTTGGTTCTGCAGTCCTTTTCATGTGCTCTTCCTTGGTTCCTTGCTTTCTGGCACCTACAAGGAAAGATCCTAGCCTCCATGAAATCAGTGTGTTTCAGTCAAAGGAGATGAGGCAGTCACCTTAAAGGCGTCACCAGTTCCCAGGGTGAAGGTGTGGGCTGTACCCTGATGGAACCAAAGGAAGAGTAGCCAATCAGGAGGTAGGGATGGTCAGCCACTGAGGATAAAAGAAGGACCATTGCTCAGCAGTGCCAGTGAACAGCATCCTGGGAAAGAGGGTATACTTTAGCCAGTAAACCACAGAAAATCCAAGGCTTAGCCTAAGATCACCAAGAAGGCATGACTTTAGCCTAACCTGGAGCCAGTATCATTCAGTTCATTTCATTCTTTCGGTTGAGTCCCTGTTGACCAAGCAACTTTCTGGTTATAATGTGCCATCCCATGCACATCTTCTTAGGAGAAGAAAATAGGTTTGTGCCAACCTCCTTATGTGTTCTGCTTCTGTTTTGAGTAAGCCCACTGGCATTCTGGTTTCCTACACTGGTCCACTGTGTATCTGTGGGCTCCTCTGTGGTGCTGAGCTTCCAAGCCTACAACTGGAGCTATGTTGATTTTCCCAAGGGAATGAGTACCACCTCAGTGTTTACCGCAAAGCCTCTTGAGAGATAGCAAGTGGGTTCCTCCCCATGTTACCAATAGCTGAACACTCTTTGCTTAGCACGATGACGCCACACCAATATTTATCAAGACCAAGGACTGTTTTGAATATCTTGTATGCATTCTTTGATATCCTCAAAGCCCAGTTAAGAAGATTCTGTTAGTT
This sequence comes from Nesogale talazaci, assembly GCA_004026705.1. Lineage (NCBI taxonomy): Eukaryota > Metazoa > Chordata > Mammalia > Afrosoricida > Tenrecidae > Nesogale > Nesogale talazaci. The sequence continues at coordinate 27,200 of PVJH01002149.1, forward strand.
ATCATCACCCTTATTTCACAGATAAGGAATATGAGCCTGCCTGCTCAATAAATAACTCAGCCAGAGTCACAAAGCTATAGAAAGAGAGAGAACTATGTCAGGATTCCTGTCCAGATCCTGCCAACTTTCAAGCTTGCTCTTTATACCCAGGTCCATGCCACCTTTTCTTTTGGAATTGCAGAAGTTTGATTTAGTATCTTCTGGACAGAGGTTCCTTTTTTATAAGCCAGAGTAAGCTCACAGTAGATGCCAAGACAAACAAATAATAAAACAAGAAATAAACTCTACTCTTCACTGCTGGGAGAAAGATGTGACTTTCTACTCCTGTGAGGATTGAGTCTGGAAAGTCCAAAGAGATAGTTCTACTCTGAGGGCTGAGCCCAAGTGGTGCAGTGGTTGGGTGCGGGACTGTGGCCCACTGGGTTGGCAGTTCAAATCCAGCAGCAGCTCTCCAGGAGCAAGGCTGGGCATCCTACTGCCACCAGGGCAGTGATGCCACAAAAACAAACAAACAAAAATAGATAGTTCTACTCTGTCCTGAGAGTCACTAAGAGTCGGAGTTGGCTAGATGGCAGTGAGTTTGGGTTCATTTCAACTCACAGCCTGCCTTGTATAGGATTTCTGAGGGTGTAAATCTTGGGAGCAGGCAGCCTCATCTTTCTTCCCCAGAGCAGCTGGTGGGTTTGAACCACTGAGTGCAGCGAGCAGCCTCGCTCACAGTTCTGCCAGGACTCTTTGGGACAATGAACCATATTAATCATCTCTGGCATGTGTTCAGTTAAATGTGCTATTAGAGTTTTTATATCTGCCCGAGGGACACGAGAATATGAACACTGCTCCCTGTTTTCTTACAGGCTGACTAGCTTTATTGCTGATGTTATTTCATCCTTTCGTGGCCCGAGTTATAACAAATCACTTGAATCTTACCATTTCTAAGATCAATATTTAAGACACAGAGCTGTTCTGGATCTGGTAGAAGATATAAAATAATTTTTTAAAGTCTCTATTCCAATTTTAAAATTAAAACTGGTTTTGTGCGTTTATCTTTTTTAATTCATCCCCCCGCCCCATACAAACAAGCATACAAAACAGTGCTATGGTGTTGATTCTGACTCGTAGCAAGAGGGGAGCTGCCCTAGCTGGTTTCCAAGGATTTCCTAAGAGCTGGTTTGGCATGGTTTCTACTGTTCCTCTAAGAAGCAGAAAGAGGGAAAAAACAAACCCCCAAAAGCAGTAGCAGAGGTAGAAGGGCTTCATGAAAAGAGCCTCGGAAAGTCGAGTTTGGCACTCACAATTCATGATGGTGCCTTGTTTAAGCACTCGGCTGCTATCCAAAAGATCAGTGGTTGGAAGCCACCACCACTGTGGAAGTCTTGAGGCAGTTCTCCTCTTTCCGGTTGGGTCCCTCTGAGCTGGAAGACTCTGCAATGGTGGCCCAGGTTTGACTCTAGTTTTTCACAGCATGTTTCCCTACCACTACATTGTAAGTCACATATTGCAAGTAGCAGCCAGTTTACAGAGGAACCAACTAGATCATGTAAGCTTGGTGCAAAGGAGGCATAGTAAATATTTGATGAAGGGATCAATGCCTATAGTTTTCAAAGCACTGCTTTCCTGGCAGGGCCATATACTTTAATTTTCTAGTCACCACTCTGTTTCCATTGGTTTCTTCTGCTACCATGGTAGAACAATGGTTAGGAACATGGATTCTGAAATTCTGCTCACCTGGGGTTGTCCACTTTCCTCACCATTGACAAATAACCTGACCGTGGACAATGTACCCCACCTCAGCCCTCCCCCCAGCTAGTGCTGATCATAACACCTGCTCCATACAGTAGACATGGAATTGCTTAATGCTAAATATATTTTCATGGCTACATTGTTACCGTGATTAATTTTTAGCACATCCCAAGGCATTACTTCACAGAGCAAGAATGATAAAAAGAATGCCATGTTAAGAGTCATCAGCCCTTTGCCCCTTAGTAAACACAGAAGTTGCCAGGCAGGTATAGGAAGCTCCTCAACATAATGAGAAGGAGAAATGAAGAAAGATACCCTAACAACCCCACACAATGGGCAGCCCCCACTCCCAGGTATGTTTCTTCAGCTGGCTCTTTACGCCCCACCCCACCTATTAAAGGAGAATACTGTGGTGGCATTATGATGACACTTTGGGCTGCGAACCACAAGGTCAGAAGTTCAAAACCCCCAGTAGAAAGAGTAAGCTTTCTGTTCCACAAAGAGTTACAATATTGGAAACCCACAAGGGCAGTTCTACCCTGCCCAAGGGTCATTGTGGGTCAGCACCCACTCACTGGCAGTGAGAATAGGAGTTAGTCCTGGAATGGAGACCCAGACCAGTCATTCTCTTTCTCATCTGTTTCTCATCTCCGGGGATTTTACCCGCCCCCAATAAAGGGCCCACACCTGCACGCACAGTTAGATGGGCAGTGTGAGCACAACAGCTGGAGTCGGGAAGGAAGGTGCCGTAAAGGATGGCACCCTGAGCAGATGCGGGGCCTGCAGGATGTGCAGGTATTCCGAGCTTTACGTGCAAACCAGTCTGTGTTTTTAGGGTTTTGCCCCTTAGAAGAACACCACCAAGATCTCTCTCCCTGTAACATTCATTTCCAAAACCACTGAAGGGGAAGGGTCGATTAGTTCAGGGCCAGATCTGAAAGCCCATGAGCACTGCATGAGCACAGGGTTAAGAAATAGCTTAATCGTGAAGTTAAAACAGTTGAAAGTGGCTCTAGTTTCAAGCAGATCAGCTAACCGTGTGAAAAACAAATGGGGGCGGGGCATTCTTTCCTATCTTTCCTTTCATCCCCAAGATCCTGACTCCAACCCCAACTCATTTTTCAGAGATCCTTTTGCTTTTGTTATCCTTTTACTTTTATTCTTAATATTTTTCCTTTTAACCTTACATAAGACTAAATCTCTTATTGTCTGTAGATTAAATGGGTATCACAGAGTTCAGAGCATACTGTGTTCCATGTCTTGTGCATTTCTTTCTTTCTCTCTGTTACACCTAGTAAGTTTCTCATGCAGATGCAAGTGGTCTCTTAATGTTTTACTGTCTGGATATACAAGCTTTTGCTCAGCACTGCCAAGCCATGTTTTATCAGGCAACGCTGCTGAACTCGTAGGACTGTCAGCTTAAAATGTGGTTAGTGTGTTTACGATACCTTCCATGCACCAATTTAAGCACCATCCAAAGTATCGTCAGAGGGAGCTGATGCTAAACAATTAGCACTCATTTCACTTGCATCACTAATTGTGCAATCACTGATGATAATTTCCCCCCTCCTGAGGGTTGTAGCTGGGGCCGAGTGAGGGGAATTGCACGCCTCAACGTACTAATTGTATCTTCATCATAATAACAGTGGCGATTTAGTGAGCTTCTACTATATGCCTGGTGTTGAGGCTTTCCACTATAGAATCTGGGTGACAAGTTGCAGGGGGCGGGGTAGCCAGCCAGCCTTTCAAGTTACAGTCATGTATTCTTTTTTTGTTTGTTTGTTTGGGGTGAGGGGGGCATCACTACTCTCTGGTGGTGGGAGTAGGAGGCCCAGTCCCACTGCTGGAATTGAACCTCCATCCTAATGGGCCGCAGTCCCGCACACAACCACTACGCCACCGGGGCTCAGCCCTAAGTCATGTATTCTTTACACAACTGTCCATACTCACAAAAAGGATTCATTGAGTGAGATTGAGTGGGCATTTCCACCTCCTGACCTGGAAGCATGGAAGGAGCAGAGGACTTGGGACAAAGGCCCAGGCAGACTCAGAGCAAGGAAGGGCCAAGGAAAAGACCCAAAGTATCAGCCTTTCTGCGTCCCAGTATTCAACATGCACCCAGTATCTGGATGCTCATGTGTCAGCATTTCCTGAACATTATCCAGCCACTGGATAAATTGATGACAAGAAAAAGTCAATGCTCTTCTGGTAATCCAATTGTTCTGTTGTGACCCTTGAGGGGAGAGGAACTGGGGTGAATGATAAGGTCTTTTGAAGGCACCCTATCTGCCAAATGCAACAGAGTTTCCCTTGTGGTTCAGTTTCATGGATGTTGTTGTTGTTGTTGTTAAAGGCCTTCAAATCAACTTTCAGCTCTTTTCATGCCATGGAGAACCTTGCTATACCTGGGACATTGAGTGACTGTGTGGAGTCAGCAATCCCTACTGCCCACTAAATGGCACTCCGCATGGGTAGGGACCAGAAATAAGCGTTTTGTGTGTGAAATCTGAGATTTCTGTGGCAGTCTGGGAGCACTGCACAGCCTCACTTATCTTGGACACATACATGTACTTTGCATGTGCCACTTGTATGTCTGTCTACTTAACCTGAAAACCCAAAGGTCCTGTCCATTGTACTCGCACGAATTGTTCCCTGCATCCCATCACCCATGTCCACGTAAAGGCAGATTTATTCTGATGCCTTTCTGTTACTTACGGTACGTTCTTCTCACTTTGAAAGAGGTTTCTTCTCTGAGTGCCTGTTTCAATCCTTCTCATCTTCAAAGCCTACATCTGATCCCACATATCCAGGCAACCTTTAGTAGTGACAATTTTATGTGCAAACTCCCTCCATTTGACAGTCGCCCACATTGTAAATTCTACCTTCCTAAGAGAGATTTCTGCCTCTTGTTGTGTGTTCTAACCCAGGGGTTGGCAAAGTTTTGAGACCAAAGAGCCAATCCTAACAACTTTAAAGTTGTTAAAGTCCCTCCTAACAACTTTAAAATCACTCGAGCCATAAGTATGTTCTAAACCAATGAGATCACTGTGGTATGAAATAATAACCTTCAAATATTTTCAATATTACTTCAGAGTCACACACCACACTGAAAGCGCCGCACATGGCTCACAAGTCGCACTTTGCCATTAGGCTAGAAGCTAAGTCATGGGTATTTCAGATGCCAGCAGGGTCCCTCCTGGTGCGCAGACTTCCTAGAGAGTCCAGACCAAAACAACTAGGAGGAAAGGCCAGGCCATCTTCACCCAAATATGAGCAGTGGAAACCCCATGGGTCACATTAGACTCTGACCCAATGGATACAGGGCTTGCCATGGAGCTCCATATTGCTGGAAGTCAGTCTGCAGTGGTCTGGAGCAGACCCCTGGTGGTGAAGATGACTCGGAACTGGGTAACATTTTTGCTGGGTAGGTTTGTGGGGGGCACCATGAGGCAGCGAGCCAACTCACAACAAATATAGAGCCCAGAAACATTCCCCTGCCTCCTCACCCTGAAGGTGAACAGGAGGTCAGGGTTTCCACCAATCAGATTCACAACGCATGTGCGGCCCCGATTGGGAACTAAACTCTGTGAAGAAGCAGACAGAGTTTGGGACATCCTTCTTGCTGGGCTGGTGGGCAGAGGCATCATCTTTTGCCAGCAGCTCCTCTGGAATTCTAGGGGTTGTTTCGGGAAAACTCAGCAGGGTATCAACTCCTCAGCATTTTCATTGGTTTTGTGGACTATTCAGTTTTCCCCTCTAAGTCCCGTTCTGTTCAAACTTAACTCAAATGCCTTCCTGTTCCCTGAAAAGAACCACAAGGCTCACCCATTCATTGATACCGCAAGTCCCAGAGAACTCTTGATGGCATTTCACTTGATCTGGATTTTCCTCTGCATGTATCTTCTCTTACTATCAAATTTTAATCTCCTTGAAGGTGCGGATTACATATTACGATGCTGCATCCCAGCAGTGCTTAGCATAGTGTGGTGCCCAGTTTAGGAAGAAGCTATAGGATGAACATGGGTAATAGAAAAAGAAAGTTTTCCTAATCTTACCACAAAAATAAGTATGAGCTGAACCATCCGGTGGGTGGGTGGTTAGGAGGGAACAAGAAAGTTTTGTGTCAAGTTGTCTGGCCCAGGATTCTCAGTGATTTGACAGTTTGCACCTAGTAATCCTTGAAAACCTGACCTGACCAGATATAATCCCAGACAATCAGTTGTCAGAAGCCTAGCATGAGGTATATCACTCATAGTTGGGCCACAGCCCTGATGTAAACGGAAAGAAATTTCCTGGGAGATATGACTTGCTTCCTATATCAATGGATGCTGTGGTTAAACTTGTTTGCCATTTTTCTGGGTCTGGATCCTGCTTCTGGCTCTCGACCTTCACAGCTCGTTGGATTTGAGCCAATGACCTGTGCCATATTGCCTGCCAGTCCTGGGAGTCACCAATGATCTCCCATCTGACCTGCTAGCCTTGGATTCACTCATCTCTGAATCCACACCCAGTGTTTTTCTTGCTAGTCTTGAGTTCATTAGGCTCAACAGCTACACAAGTCATGAGAAAGATCCAGCTGAACCATTGACCCATGGATTTGAAATCTGTCTGGGCTTTGGACTACACACTTATCCAATTCTGTGAGCCCTTGTCATGATATGAATTTCTCTCTACATACACATCCATGTGCATCACTGGATTTACCACTCTAGAAAACCTAGCCTAAGACACATATCATCAACCTTGGTTTTTTTAAATTGTGTCCTGAGTAAATATGGAAGCCTTTCTCCAATCCACTTGGAGCACCATGTAGTGTTCTGGAATTCCCATGCCGTTGTTTGTTATGATTCACCCAGTTGGATGCATTTACCAGGTCAATAAAAACATAGGCCAGCTCCTTTCTGGTAGTGTCTGCTTTCAGTCGAGATCCATCATATGCCAGCAATAATGTACCTCATACCGTGTTGTTTTCTAAATTTGACTTGAATTCCTTACAACTGTCGATATATTGTTCCACCATTTTGACCACTTTATTTACAGCAATATTTTGCTCATGGGATAGTAATGGTAGCAGTAATTTCCACATTCTCTTTGAGTCACCTTGGAATGGTCATAAATATGGAGCTTTTCCAAGATGTTGGTCAGATAGCTGTCTTTCAAATTTCTTCGTATAGGTGAGAGTGCTTCCAGTTCTCATCAGCTTGTTGAAACATTCCAATGGGCTTTTAGTCAATCCCAAGAAACATGATTTTTTGCTAATGCTGTCAGTGTAACTTGGAATTCTTCCTTCAGTACTGTTGAATCTTAATCATATGCTGTCTCTTAAAATAGTGGACTATTGACTAGTTCTTTCTGATACTGTGACTGTGTGGATTCCTTTCATCCTCTTGTGAAGCTTCCTGCATCATTCATTATTTTACCTTTGAAATACTTCAATATTGATACTAAGGCTTGAATTTTTTTCTTCAGTTCTTTCAGCTTGAAACATGTTGGGCACATTCTTTTTAGCATTCTAACTTCAGGGTTTGCACATTTCTTTCTAATTTTCTACTTGATCTTCTTTTGAGATTGCCTGTTCAGCCCTTTTCTTCATTATTTCTTCCATTTGCTTTAGATGCTCTATATTCAGGGACCAATTTCGGAGGCCCTTCTGGTATTCATGGTGATTTTTCCCCCTTTCCTTCTGGTTTCAATGATCTTTCTTCACATGATAGTCTTGATAATATCTCATAACTCCTTTTATGTCAATGATTCAAATCTGTTCTTGAGATGTTATTGGAATTCAGGTGGGCTGTATTCAAGGTTGTATTTTGGCTCTGATAGACTCGTTTGAAGTTTCTTCAGCTTCAACCTGAAACTACATATGAACAATTGATGGTCTGTTCCACAGTCAGCCCCTGGCCTTGTTTTGGCTGATGATATCAAGCTTCTCCATGGTCTCTTCACATATTTATAACCAATTTTCTTTCCTGTGTATTCTATTTGTTGAAGTTCACAGGTATAGTTGCCATTTATGTTGTTGAAAGAATTTTGTGATGAAGAGGTCATTATTCTTACAAACTCTATCATGGGAATTTAAGCTTGATTTTAATTGCCATATTTTCCTACAACTGTTCCTTCTACTTTATTTTCAACCTTTGTTTTTGTATTAGGCTGGGTTCCCTAGAGAAGAAAAATCAGTGACATCTAGGTATATAAAAATAGAAGCCTATATCAAGAAAAACCGTTTATACCATTGTAGAATCAGATAACCTCAGTCAACTTAAAGTCTGTGCTTCAGATGTTAACCGGAAGGCTCATCCTAAATTGGGCAGCTGTTGGAGCCAACACACCAAGAAGCAGGAAGATGAAACAGGAAAACCACAGGCCTCAGCAGGATGTAAGCAAATCAGAACTGTGGCTGACAGAGTCAAATTAATCTAAGTCAGCAGGCTCTGATGGCTCCCAGGGTCAGCAGGCCTTATGATGGATAATTAGGTGAAGAACCAGAGATACATCAGAGACAGAATCCATGTCAACAAGAAGAGAGGAAGTTCTCTACAACATCTATTTAAATATCAAGTAGGCCACATGCCCCAGGAGATATCAAGGGGGGTGATATGCTTGTCTCACAGAGGATCCCATCATGGGTTGATTACATTATGTTAGAATCACATTACAAGGGGAGCTTCAATTACACCAACATGACACAAAATCTAACTATCATAGCGTCCCTTTCACCAGTAATTCTTGATGCATCTAGATTGTACCTCTGGCCAATTTCAGATGAAAGAAGTTGGCAGAATTTTTCTAATTTCTTCATCACTAACTTTGGCACTTGATCCATCAACTTGAGTAATATATGTGTTAACTGCACTTCTTTGTAAATGTATTGATATTGCCTTGTCATGGAGAGAATTGTACTTCAAGATACATCTTGCAATGTTGGTTTTTTTTGATGATGAGTGCAACACCATTCTTTTTAGGATTTGCCATTACTGACATATTGAAACATTTGATTATCCAACTCAAGATAGAAAATCCCATTCCATTTCAGCTCACTAATCCTGAGCATATCAAAATTATGCATTATATTTATTTTTGATGGATCTAATTTTCTTAGATTAATACTTCATATATTTTACATTCTAATTTTAACACATGCTTGCAACTATTATCATTTTGTGTCTTGCCCCATCAGCAAATAAAGGTCCTGAAAGCTTTACTCCATCCATGTCTGGAAGGTTGACACCATTTCCCGAGCCATATTTTGAGTGTCTTCAGATCAAAAGGGTTCATCTTCTGGCATTATAGCTGTTCCCCTGCTATTTTTAAAGTTTTCATGCCTCATCCCCCATAAATGATCAGTGTATTCCTTCTTGAAAATTTTTTATTCATCTGGAAGCTCCACAGAAACCTGTCCACCATGGGTGACCTGCTGGCATTTAAATACCAGTTGGCATAGCATTCAGCATCGTAGCAAAACACAAGCCACCACAGTACAACAAACGGAAAATGGGAAGATAAAGACACAGAAGAATTGGGACCCTTAATGTAGTGACACCCTATGATGTTTTGGATGTTTTGCTTGTGAATTGTCCATCTTTCCACTCTTTCTATATTCTCACAAGAACCATATTCTGGTCTAACCCTAGGTCTAATCTTTTCTGCTCTTGTCTTTCTAAACAATGAATTGAACAAGTGGAAACATTGGATCTAGCGAGAAACAAGAAATCATATGAACCTGAAATCTTAAAGTTAGCAGAAATAAAAGAAATTCTCGTGTTCTGTGTGTTGAGGAAAGATTGAGTACCTTGGGGAATGGGTGTTTTCTCTACAGTGTAGTCATGCCTCACAATGCACCATTATCACACCTGGGGTCTGTACCAGGCAAAATAATGCCATGTGCACCTGTCCCCAAATATGTGTACATCGTACGGCCTCGGCTCATAAGAATGTTCCATGACAATGGGAAATTAAGGTTGGAATTAAATTCGCCATGTCATTGGTCTTAAAATAGAGCAATGATCTTGGCTTATCCAATTAGATGCAATATAAACATAAGGACCCATAAAAGTTAATAAAACAAAATGAAGAAGACTTAGAGCAGTTGTTATTACGGAAGCAGAGGTCCAGGTGATTCATTCAGTTGCTGACTTAGAAGATGGCAGGAGTCATAAGCAGATTCTCTCCTAGGGCTTCCCGAAGGATTCTGACATCTTGACTTTAACCCATGGAAGCCTAATCTAGACTCTGCCCCCTAGATCTCTAAAGCAAATAAATATATGTTGTTTTAGACTACTCAATTTGTGAATTTGTGATCATTTATAACAGCAGCTATAGGAAACGCGTACCCCAAACTAATCTCTTTCCATAGAGTTCCTGCGAACAAGAAGAACATATGTATTGGATCGGTTGATGTCCCAAATATTTTCTTCTTTGGCCAGTAATGAAAACGAAAACAGTTTAGAAATTAAGAGCTGGTGAAAATAGCCAACCTATTGTAGATGGAATCTAAATGCTTCCGTAGGATTTCCAAGTTAGTCTTGATGGAAGCGGACTGACTCATCGATGTTTCTCTCATTGAGCAGCTGATGGGTTTCAAGCTCCCACCTTTGGGTTATCAAATAAGTTTTTGATCGCTGCTTCAACCGGGCTTGTTAAGAAGTGGTATCCAGGGATTAAGATAAGGGCCAGCAACCTGGAGAGTTGTGGTCTCAAGAAGTCTTGAGTCCCATGTCCTGTCCTGGGGTACTTTGTCTGCCCTTTTTTTGTATGTGTGGCATCACTGCCCTGGTAGGAGTAGCAAGTCCAGCCTTGCTCCTGGAGAACTGCTGCTGGATTTGAACTGTCAACCCTGTGGGCTGCTGTCCCACAAAGTACCACTAAGCCACCAGGGCTCAGCCTCTTTGTCTACCTTTGACCACTTTCTCCACCCCATTCTTACACAAGCTGCCAGAGCTTCCTACACAAACAGAAACCATGCAGGGGACTAGGAATTGTCCATTTGCAATCATTTTTCTAGTGTTGGTGAGACACCCCAGGATGCAGTATTGGGTCTTAAGGTGTCCAGCTGAATCCCCAGAAAGTGCAAAAAGTTAGCACAAGAGACTACTAAGGTTGGAGTTGGTACCTCACAGGACAGGCATTGCATTACATTTCCAAAAGAATCAGCCATTGAAAACCCTACAGAGCACAGTTCTACTCCAACTGAATGCAGGTGTGTGCAGCATCCATCTAACTCCATAAACTCCCATTCTTCCCAGAGCTGTTATCTCACTCTTTGCCCGGATTGCTGCCAACGTGCTCTGATTCTTTCACATTTTCACCCACTCTTGGTATTGTTAGGCGCATGATTTTTGCCAGTCTGATCAGTGCAAACTGGTGTCTCATTGTGTCTTTACCTTGCCTTTCTCTAACCAGGAATCGGGTTCAACATATTCTTATATGTTTATTGACCATTCAGATGTCCTCTTCAGTGAAGTGCCTATCTTCACATATTTCCCTCCATTGGATTTTTGCCTTTTTAATGATTGGTGAGATTTTTCTCTGTTCACTGTGTACTTAGTTATCGATACACAAAAAAGTGTCTTCTCTGATTTCGTGACTCATCTTTTAACCCTTGAGTGAGTTGCCTTTTCAGAAGCGTTATATATTTTCTGATTTAAGAACTATTTGGCTAGAAAATTTTCCCTCCCAGGTTTTCTTCTGAAATATTTCTGGGGATCTGCCTTTCCCAAGTCAATATTCCACCCACCTCGGATCGGTTTTTGTGCACAGTAGGTAGAGGTCAAATTTCAATGTTAGTCACATATGTAAGCAATTGTCTCTGGTAGTTTTATTGAAAGTCCATCTTCCCCAAAGGCATGCAATCCCTCTGGGTGTAAACCAAGTTTCCTCATATGTGTGAATCGGTGTCTAGCCTTCTACCTGAAATCTTTTTGTACTAGTTCTCTATCAGATACATGATAAATTCCCTCAAAGCAAAATAGCTCAAAACCATAAATACATATTACCTCACTATTTCTGTGGACCAGAAACGTAGGCACAGTCTAACTGGGTCCCACCGAATCAGCACCTCTCATGAGGCTACAGCCAGGGGACCAGCTATCTTCTGGGATGCAGTTTCATCCGAGGACTCATGTGGGGAAAGAACCAGCTTCTAAGTTCACTCACCTGAGAAGATTTGGTTTCTTGTGGATTGCTGAACTGAAGTCTCAGCCATCTGCTGGTGGTTAACCAGAGGCCTCTTCCAGTTCTTTGTAATGTGGGCTTCTTCATAGAGCAGCTCAGGTTCACTGACTTCTCTCTGAGCCAGCCAGCCAGAGAGAATAAGAAAGACGGAAACCGTGGTGCTTTAAGACCTAATTTCAGAAGGGCCATCCCCTCAGTTATAGCAAAGCAAGCCAGTATGTTTAGCCCACCCTCCAAGGGGAGGGATTACACCAGGGCCCCAAATGCCAGGAAGTGGTAATGATTAGGGACCATCTGGGGAACTCCCGCGCGCTACACTTGGAGAGTGATATAAATAATTAAGTACTTTAATATTAGGCTTCTTAAGTGACTCTTGATGGGGCCATTATCTCTGGCTTCTTGAAAAACATCCATATTAAAAATAGAAACAGGAGGTGGGGTAAAAAGGGGGAACCGATTATAAGGATCTACATCTAACATTTTTCCTGGAGAAACAATGGGGAAGTGGGTGAAGGGAGACACTAGACAGTGTAAGCTATAACAAAGTAATGATAATTTATAAATTATCAAGGGTTCATGAGGGAGGAGGGAGAGGGGAGGAAGGGGAGAAAATGAGGAACGGATGCTGCATTCATACTGAGCAAATGTTTTGAGAATGATGAGGGCAGCAGATGTACAAATGTGCTTAACTCACAATGATCTTATGTATGGACTGTGATAAGAGTTGTATGAGCCCCCAATAAAATGATAAAAAATAACTAAAAATAGAAACAGGAAGTAAGAATGGGGATGCCTTGGAACAGGGTTTTAGAACAACACCTTTGGGAATTTTGAAAATAAGAGGGAAATACGGACTCGTGGGTAGAACAGAAACTGGATAAGAGATGCAAACTTCCTTCAGATGGTTGAGTTGAGTGTCAGTAGACGTGTGTGCCTGTGGGAGTCCCCGGTGACGTGTTCCACAACTAGCCGAAAGGTTGGCAGTTCAAACCCACCCAGAGACACCTGGCAATCTACTTCGCAAAGGGCACAGCCTTGCGGACCCTGTGGATCAATTCAGCTCTGCACACATTTGGTCACCATGAGTCAGAAAGGACTAGAGAGTCAGCAACTAACAACAACAACAATGTATCAGGTAATTTTTCTAGTGAGTCTATTTGCCTTTTCCAAACTGAGACACTGACCATCATGGAGGTCTATAGAAAATGTCACCTTTTGACTCATCAATCATGAGAATGAGACAGAAGAAAGCACTTGATCTCTGTGCCTCGTTCACCTTCAGCAGGTTACAGAGCTCAGTGATGCTGAAATGCTATTTGCAGTGCCATTGAACTGAGCACAAGATGAGAGGGTTGCATTGGAATAACCGCTAAGATCACACATGGCTTCTTTTTATCCTTTAAAACACAAACCAAGCCCCCACAACGCACTTTCATTGTTAGCGAGTTGGAAGAAGTTCTGAGAATTAATGATGTTGAGCTGAATGGATCACTTCATGATTAAATTCAAGACACCCCAATTTTTATGTGTGGCAAACATCCACGTTCACAGCTTCCTGTGTGCACTCCCTGGAATGAGAATGGTTTCGGTTGTGGCTGAAGGAATTATCATAAGAACTCCCTGGTCAGTAAAGCATCTTGACACACTTCTCTGTTCATCCTTCAGCTCTGCTGTCCACACCTGGGGGGCAGCCTCAGCTTGCATTGATCTTCATCTCCAACCAATCATTGGAGATTTCTGCCATTCTCAATACCAGTGTGAAGATCAGTGCCATGGCTGTAAATGAGTTTTTTGGTTGCCTGTTAGGTGTGTGTGTGTGTGTGTGTGTGTGTGTGTGTGTGTGCTTGTCCTGATATCTGTGGATGCCTCTTAACAATTTCTGGGGTCCCAGATCTTAGAGAGAGACTCGCATAATGGATTCCAAATTTGCCCCCAATAAAGATCTTGGGTTTTCATTACTTGTGGCTAGTAAGAGAACCTTTCTTATGTTTCTGCTCTCAGGAGAAATAGCAACAATAAATGTTGTCAGACTCATGATAACTTACCTTTTTGGCAAAGTTGGTAAGCTGTCATTTGTGTGTGTGTGTGTGTGTGTGTAGGAAGGTAGAATATCAACAAATGGCAGTGTGCTCACTCATAGAGGAGGTGTTTATAGAGTGCTAGAGCTGATTCTGCTAACCAACCTGCCCACCCCCTTTGCTCGGTCAGTTGCAACAGACCAAGCATTTGGAAAGTGTGAGCCCATGTGAATGGACAGCCCAAAGTGCAGGGAAGATGCAGGACCTCAGATAGAAGCCCACACAATGAAGTGGTGTAAAGATACCTTTCCTTACTCTTCTTCTCAGGGGTGCACATTAGGGGCTGATGATAAGAGTCGCTGTGCTAAATCCAAAGGCCGTTTGGTCTGGGAGCACTTCAGCACTTCAAAGCCACCAATGGCTCTGCGGGAGAAAGACGGGACTTTCTACTCCTGAGAAGAGTTACGGGCTCTTTCTACTCTGTCCTACAGGGTTGCCCTGACTTGGCATTGACTCGATGGCAGTGAGTTTGCTGTCTTTAGTGTGTTGTGAGTGAAGGTTTACATAGCACACCAGGCTCCTTCTGGGCATTTTCTACAGACACTGTTCAGTGGCATCCATTGCATGTATGAGAGTGTGTTGACCTTTCTTTACATGGCACTGAGGTTGCTCCCTTTCCTTTAATCTAGTTTCCCTGCACATTTATCTCCTCATCTTCACTTTAAAGAAGTTCTCTATCTCTTGCACTCAGATGGGCAGTTTCTTAATTGGAATATGAAGATAATCTTGTACTGAAAGCACACATTCCCAAATCAGGAGGTTGTTTTTTTGTTTTTGTTTTTTTCAGCTTGGCTACCCAAATCAGGAGGTTTTGTAGTTCTATTTTTGTGTGTTTCTGCTAGTAGGCAGGACGTACAGCATGACGTATATGTTAAGATGGTTCCCTTGTGTTCATCCCGTACTTTGTTTCAGGAGATTACCTGCCTGATCCATATGTTCAGACTTGATGGAAAGGGGAAGCAATTCTAGACTCAAACTTAGCTTGCAATATAAGCTGGCTGACAACTCACCCCTGCCAGCTTGTACTTCCAATCCTGGGAGGACCCTCTGTGCCGTGAGGAAAATATGTACAGAAGAAATGTCTAGTATCTCTTAAGAGAAGTTGAGTGCACGTGGGCTGACTTCCTACCTCCTGAGTCAGATGAGACCCAGGATCTTCCGTGAAGCAACCAGCAGGTGCCGGGCAGGCAGTGCCAAGCTTTGGGTTTTGGTCTGTTGAGCTCCGTCTTTCATCTGGCGCAGCAAGTCTGAGGGTCACGAGTCTTGAAAGAGAGAGGTCACTGAGACCAGGCGGGGGTTTGTCAACTCCATTCCTTTGGTGGACATCAAGGCCAAATTATTCGGAGTAGAGTGGGAAATATGTTAAACCCTACAAGAGATATTAGATCATTTAGTCAGGTAGGCTCTGCCTTATTAGCAAAACCTGTATTTACTTGGCTACTACTAAACTAAGATGTATAAGGTAAAAATCATCTCTATTAAAAGGAGGGTGATTTTTTTAAAAATATCTGCTCGACTGGAAAACATCTTCTTGCAGTGGTAATGGCCCAATAGCAGTGATGCACATGGGATGAGAAATGATGAGAAAGATGGTCTGATAGGGATGATGGACAGTTAAAAGTGTTCCCACACAAAAGTGACAGTGAGAGAGAGACTGGAGGGACTGAGCTGTCCTAGCACAACTACGTGAGAGAGGGTGGAAAACGTCTGCATGCTCCAAATATCTCAAAAGGCATAACTAATCCCGTTTCTCAGTCCCGTCACCCTGCGGCATGCCAGCACGTCTAGAATACGTCCAGGTCGTGTGGCTTGCAATTTCCAGCTTTGATTGTGAGAACTTGGAAATACCAGCATCGCTGGCTAGAGGGGGTGGGACGTACCTACTTTCTGAGCATGTGCAATGCTGCCACGTCTACTTAATACACTTCCAGGACCTTCCCACTGGTTTTGCTTGTTCCGTATGCTTCTGACTCCAAGGTCATAGTGTGTGTTATAATCCATGCAGGTTGTTGGGGGGCCCTGGGGGACAACACCCTCTCAATAGCACTGACTTCCTGCCATTGGAAGGTGAATTAGTGCAGGTAGACTAGAGGAACAGATCCACAAACACGCATATGTATATAAGGAGAGGTTTATATACAAGAGGAATGGAGCATTGAGAAAGCATCCCAACCCAGTCCTGTCCAAGTTCACAAGTCTGATATTGGCCCATATATCTGATACCAATCCATGAAGTCCTCTTCAGGCCATGAAGCACATGTAATAACACCAGGACAACCACAGGGCAGTGGATGCAGAGTCTTGTATATCTATTGGTGATAGAAGCATTTCAGCATTGGCAGGGGTTTTCCCATGACTTCCCAAGCATCTCAGCCCTGGCAGGAGTCTCCATGTGGCTTCTCTGGCCCCAGAGGTCTGTTTCCACCAGGGTAAGCCCATGTGGCTTCACCTCCAGCTTCTCCAGTTTCCAGAACTCAGGGTCTATCAGCATGCTGCCATCTTGCCTTGTCAGTAGACCATCTCCAAGAGACTATGCCATGAGTCTCTCATTCCCAAGGGGAAAATTCCATGAGATTTCCCAGAATTCTCAGGAGAAAGCCATGCCCACACAGGGGTCTCATTGATTATCTCCAGATTGACAGACTAGACTCTACCCCTACACTCCAATCATGAAACTGACTTAAGAGTACATGACTGCCATAGAAGGTGAAGTCCATCCATCTCACAAGACAGGAATACTTATAGGAACACGTGAGCAGAAAACATAAACAGCAAAATGCCCACTCATTGAATTTTGGGTAACTACCTTCGCTCAATGCTCTTCCCTCTAGGTTCTGGCCCGTTTATTGGAAGGGTCTCTGAGCAGGACAAAGTTGGGAGGCCCCAGAGATACATTTGCTCCCCGTGTTGGGGAGCTGACTCAGACGCTCTGCGTGAGCACAATGGAAAGAAAAGGGCTTAGGAGAGGCAAATTGATCCCTCAAGATCCCCTGACTTCCCAAACTGCTTCCTGTTCCAGGATGTTTCATAGTCAGCCAGGTGTACAGTCCCCCACGTCTGATTGCCTCCTGCCCCTGTCAGCATGCAGTATGACACTCCTGCTGGCATACTGTCTGAAGGATAGCTGGATGGGTATACTTGTAGCCTGCGAACTGGTATCTATCACGGTATCTATACCTTCCGATGACATCCAAGTCCAGGTCCCAGCACCTGTGAAGATCAACTGTACATGACAGATCAGACAGGACACCCAAGGTGTGAAGAAGGACCTGGCAATGAGGAGATTGTCCACATAGGCCCAATGTTATCTCCCACCCCCTTCACACACAGGACAGGTGGCCATCAAGTGCCACAGGGAGAGGAGCAGTAGTCCCTCTGCACCATGTCATCATCAGAGCTTCTTAGGGAAGACTCTTTAGAGCAGAACACAGACTGGTGCTCTTCTAAAGAGGTGACCAACAGGCACTTCTTGCTCACAGAATCAACCAGACAGTGATGAGCAGGGTAACATGGAGCAGCAGCAGCCCGGGTTTGCCAGTGTTAGGCTGCCATCCCGGGTAATGGGCCATTGCATCTGGGCACACCCTCCTTGCCAGCTAGGGAGGAGAATTCCCACATCTCTCTGTCCCAGAGCTAAATACTAACAAATGGCACGGCTCTGGCCAAACAGCATGTACAGAGACAAAGGAGGGGACATGAGAAATACAAATGCAGTGTAGCGATGATGAAACATTACAACTGCCCTCTAGTTCTTCAATGCTTCCTTCCCCTGCCCGCCACTGTCATGTTCCCAATTCTACCTTACAAATCCAGCTAGACCAGCGGGTGTACACTGATACAGATAGGAAAAGGGAGCATGGGGATTCCAGAACAAGATGATTTTTCTGGGACCAGTGGTGAGAGTGGCCATACTGGGAAGGTGGAGGGAAGGTGGAGTAGAAAGGGGGAACTGATGATAAGACTCTACATATAACCTCCTCCCTGAGGTACAGACAGCAGGGAAATTGGCGAAGGGAGACATTGGACAGTGTAGGCTATGGCAAAATAATAATAATAATTTATAAATTATTGAGAGTTCATGAGGGAGAGGGGACCAGGGAGGGAGTGGGAAAAGGAGGAGCTAATACCAAGTGCGTAAGTAAAAAGAAAATGTTTCCAGAATGATGATGGCAACAAATGTACAAATGTGCTTAGCATACAATGAATGCATGGGTGGTTTGTGATAAGAGTTGTATGAGCCCACAATAAAATGATTTTTTCAAAAAGGCCAGCAGTTCAAATCCTCTAGCTCGGTGGTTCTCAACCTCCCTCCTGCTGTGACCCTTTCATACAGTTCCACATGTGGTGAAGACCCCCAATCTTCAAATTATTTTGTTGCTACTTCACTTCAACACTGTATTTTTGCTACTGTTATGAATCAGGTGACCCCTCTGAAAGGGTCTTTTGAGCCCCAAAGGGGTGGCAACGCACAGGTTGAGAATCGCTGCTTTATGGGAGGAAAGTGAGGGTTTGGGCTCCTGTAAAGACTTACGGCCTCACAAGCTCCACAGGACCTGACTTATGGGGTTGCCGTGAGTTGACCATGACTCAGAAGCAGTGAGGGAGGGAGTGAGTAGTTGGTGAGTGAGTTTTTGGGTAGTGTACAAGGGTTAATGCACTCAGCTACTGACCTGGAAGCATGATGTAAGAAAGACCCGCTGATCCGCTTTCCAAAGACCAGCCCTGCCAACCCCATGGAGTACCCTTCTCCATGCACACTCAGGAGGACTAGAGTGCAGCAGTGACGTAGGAGATTTTAAGCCAAGGGCCTTCCCAGGAGCCTCACCAGACAGATGGAACACACAGGGAGTAAGTTGTGTTTGAAAGTAGTGGCCTTGGTGTCTCTATTCCAAAGTATGACTTGTGGGCAGGGGTTTCAACTGATTTGCAACAGGGCAGTCAGGACTAATGGAAACCAGGACCATCCCTGTTGCATAGCAACCGGATCTCAAGTAGAAACCAAGCAGCCGACCACAACCCACATTCAAAGCTGTGTGGTCAGCTGCCATCTTTGAGAGGAGCACTGCCGCCTGTTTTTTACTCTACTCAAAGCCCAAGGGACACAAGCCTTGGCTGCTAGGTCACACATACACTGTCCTTGTTTCCTTTGGCCTTGAATGGACTGATGGGAGCATAATTGACAGTCCTCTCACATTTGATGGACCTCTTCAAAGCCTTGCAACAGAGAGAGAGAGAGAGAGAGAGAGAGAAGAGAGAGAGAACTTGCATGTAGTATCTCACATTTCAGTTAAAGAAGGACTGAACATTCTTTTCCAAGATGGCAAGGATGCGCTGTCCTGGAGACTTTATTTTCAATTAGCCACTACGGAACAAAGCTGGTCCACACATCCCCAGCTTCCAGAATACTGTGCACAAAGTTCACCTCTCCAGAGAGTGGTCTCTGTGGGGCTCACACTGGTATTGCCTCCCCCTGCTGTGGGGAAGACGGCTCCCTTCTGTCCAGCTGTGCTCCCCCTTGGTAAGGGCTCAGAGTGCAAGGGGACCTGCCGGGTAGCATCTCGGATACTGCAGGTGCCCGGAAGGAAATCATGCTGTGACTGTCATTGGGGTTGAGAAATGTATCCGTGTGGTTAACAGCATTATTAAGTTTGCAATTAGTTTCCTATGGTCAAAGCAAGAATTCCTTCCATATCTATCACATAGAAATATTAGCCAGTAGAAATCAGATTGTAAAGGTGATTTTCGTGTCCCCTTTCCTGTTCCTTTGGCCTCTCATTATTCACACATCAGAATACCATCTGTCCTGTTGAGTATGCATCGCAACCATTGTGCACCTTCCTTTTTGTCTCAACATAGATCCCATCTCAATCAGCTTGTCCTCAGAGGCCCAAATGCCCCCTCCTCTCGGAATCCACATTGCACACAACCAATACGCAGTTCCCTGTGCAAAACACAGCTTCTCTGCTTGTACCAGGTGGGTTCAGATATAACTTCCCACAGAGGGCCTTCAGGACTATGCCCCAAGGAGATGGCTAAAGAGCTTGAAAAGGAGGTACAAGAAACGTAAAACAGGTGGCCAAAAGTGGACTGTGCTCCCATCTCACCAAGATGAAGGAGATTTCTTGTTCTTCTGTACATTCCAGAGTCCCCACACAAAGTTCTTCACTGCCTCTGTCCATCCTGCCTCCATTTCTTACAATGTCACTCACGTCTTAATGGAAATATCCCATGTTATAAGAGGAGGCACCAATTCTAAAGCCCCACTTGGGGCTTTCCAACCCTCTCCTTATCTGGACACAGAGAACATGACCGTGTTTAGATCACCTACCAGAGTCATTGACAGAACCTGCCGGGGGGGCGGGGGGGAGCGGATCCCTCTAGCCACCTAGACCTTTCCAGGACCTCCTGAGCGCTTGTAACAGCTGGGAGTCTCTGTTCTCGGGATGGGGATGCACGGTTTACCAAGTGGCTGGGAGAATGGCCCCTTGCCTCCATGCTTTGTTCTGAAGTCTTCCTCTCTGTCTAGGTCAGCGATTCTCAACCTTTTGGGGTTTTTTTTTGGGGGGGTTCTTTCTTTATTTTTAAATCATTCTATTGGGGGCTCATACAACTCTTATCACAGTCCATCTATCCATCCATTGTATGCAAAGCACATTTGTACATTTGTTGGCATCATCATTCTCAAAGCATTTTCTTTCTAAGTAGAAAGATTCTCAACCTTCTTAATGCTGCAACCCTTTAATATAGTTCCTCATATTGTGGTGATTCCTCCCCCCCCCCCCCCCCCCGGTGAAATTATTTTCATTGATACTTCATAACAGTCATTTTGCTACTGTTATAAATCAGGCGACCCCTTTCAAAGGGTCATTCCACTCCCAAGCGGGTCAGGACACACAGGTTGAGACCCACTGACCGGTCAAGGTCTAACAGGAACATGCATTTGAGAGATGAGTCTACATTCCACAAACTCTGACTTCGAGGAAGTCAGCCTTGGTTGTTCATCAGCATTGTTAACTGTCACTCTTAGAGAGATGAGTGGGTGGGTGGATGGATGAGTGGCTGTAGGTAGGTAGGTAGCTGGGTAGATAAACAACACTGAATCTACTCTAGCTGCTGGGGACCTTATGTACCACAGACCAACCCCTGTGGGGAACAGCATCCTTACAAGCACCAGAATGTATACGTCTGTCATATCCCTCTCACCATCACATGCCCGCCTCGGCCCTCGACCTCACCCTCCTCCTCTGGGCACGGACCAGAGCCAGTGACCCAAGCCAGTGATTCAGACAGTGCTGTGATGGGCTGTGAGGTCTCCCCTGGCTAATTTTTTTGGGCACTCGATTGCCAAGGCTTTCTTCCTAGCTGAGGTCTGGAAGGTCTGATGAAATGTGTCTATCATGGGGCATCCATACTGCATGTGGCAGTATTGATGACAGGCAGGGCTTCCCGCATCTCGACACCCACTCTCCACCACGTGGCACCCTGACAGGTGAGCCAGTTGTCTGACCCTTCAGAGAAAATACCTGTAAGGCCTTCATCCCTAACTTAGGGCCACCTGCTGTTTAGTTTGCCTGTGTCCAAAAAAAAAAAAAAAAAAAGTTGGCTGAGCCCCAGTGGTGTAGTGATCGTGCACAGGACTGCGGCCCACAGGCTTGGCGTTTCAAATTCAGCAGCAGCAGCTCTACAGGAGCTAGGCAGGGCCTCCCACGCCCACCAGGGCAGTGGTGCGCCAAAAGGGAAACACACACACACACACACACACACACACACAACCCAAACACACTGCCAAGGAGTCAATGCCAACTCCGAGGGAGCCCCCTACAGGGCAGGGTCGACCTGCCCCCATGACTTTCTGAGACTGTGACTTTGCAGGAGCAGAAGGCCGGGGCTGCTGGTTGAGAACTGCCAACCCTGCCCATCACAGCCCAACAGGCAACCACCGCGCTGCCAGGCTCCCGCTCAAATCCAAGGAGTGAATGAATGTCAGCCCATCCGAGGAGTCCAGGGCTGAGTTGGTATCATAATAAAGCCTCTTCTGCATCTCAGAATGATCCTGCCCCGCTCTCTTTCTCCCCCCCGCCCCCACAGGAATTCAGAAGCAGGCCTGGGAGCCACTTGCGCGTGCCCTACGTCCCCTCCTCGGCAAGCCTGCGGGACGCGGTGAGCTCCAGGACTGTGCTGCGGCTGCACCGGCTCCACGAAGCCTGCGCACTGAAGATCTCGCTGGGCCTGGCCCTGCTGGCTCTGCTCTTCGCCCTCTTCGTGAAGCTCTATTATTAGAACCCAACCAAAGGACCCGTCTGCGAAGCAGCACAGCTTTCTAATTAAAGTCACCACTGCGCAAGAAAGCAACCCCAGGTCACTCTCCAAGGGCTCCCAGGCCCCCGCCAGCCACACTTTATAATGAGCCTCCCCCACCTGCCCCAAGCTGTCCATGTGGAGTTGGACCCACTGCCTTTTTGACCCTAAACTGAAGAACCATCGCCATAGCCTCTTTTAAATTAAACTAATTTTGGTTTATTTTTAGTAAGTAATTGTATTAAAAGAGGAGCGGGGAACCAAACAAACCTCCAGTCTCCCAGTCAGAAATGATCACGCAGTGTCCCAGCCTTCATCTCTTCCATGGGAAGAACTTTGAATCTTCAATAAACATTTCTAAATTAATTAGTCTCTCTCTCTCTCTCTCTCTCTCTCTCTCTCTCTCTCTCTCTCTCTCTCTCCCTCTCTCCCTCTCTTTCTCTCCCTCTCTCTTTTTCTCTTGAACTTTCAAAGACCAACTTGCTTGGCCCAAACCTAGCTGTACCGCCTGACAATTTGATTGATTGGAGCACACACTTTCCTTTCTAGCCTTCCTTCCATGCCTGGCTTCCACCGAGTGGTTTCTTCCACCGCAAAAAGAATTGGCCGAACAGAACTTGAATGGGGTGTTTGCATTGGATCTTGCTGTGAACTGCCTTGGAGAAGGCCTCCAACTCATGGCAGCCCCACGAATAGTGAGCAAAATGCTGCCCAGCTCTGCACCCTGGCTCTGACGGGCCTCGCATCAGGCCTTTGCGATTTCAGAGCGATGTCATTGGCTGATTTTAGGGAGTGAATCGCCAGGCCTTTCTTTCTAGCCGGTCTTAGTCTGGAAGCTCCACTGCTACCTGTTCAGCCACATGCAAGCATCCACGGAGAGGTGGTGGTCGTACAGGAGGTGCATTGATGGGATTGTGGACCCCCAAACTCACTACCATCAATGCCATTCCGATGTAAGGAGACCCTACAGGACAGAGCAAAACTCCTTTTGGTTCTCGAGACTAAATCTTTGCAGGACAACACAGCCTCAACCATGGAACAAGCTGGTGGGCTTGCCCCTCCATCTTGCAGTTAACTGCCCAGGGTTGGCCCACAGGGCTCTTCAGGATTCCATAAATGACAGGAAATCGGGAACCTTATAGTTAGTTAACTTAGCGGTAGGGTTTCCTTTCATCTTTAACCTGACACTCCTCCTCATGTCTTTCCAGGAGCCCACTATTTTAAATTGTAAAAACTCCTAAAGTCAAATGATTGCTTGGTAAGTGAAAAGAAATAAACATTTTTTAAAATGATACTTTTATTGACATATCTTACTGCAATATATCCATTCTGAACATGCAAATCTGCTCAGTCCCATCAAGTGGTGTTATACATCATTGACGCTGTCTGCATCCCTCTTCCCCCTCTCTTCCTGTTCCCTCAGGACACCATTACTCCCGTTACTGTTTCTGAGGATTATCTCTCCTGACTTTCCTCTACCGATCAATCTTAAATATATAAGTGAACATATGCATATCTCGCATGATTAATGAGGTAAGGCAGCCTTAATAGAAAGGGGAGGGGGCATATGAAAGAACTGGAGGATAATTATGTGGCTCCCCAGTGCCATACCACCCCGTCAGTTTTTCCTCCTTTCCACGTGGTCCTTTTGAGGGGGACTGTCCCATCCCTTCGCAGGTGGGTTTTGGGTCTCTGTTGCATCCACGCACCTTCACATCGAGTTCGTTTCATGAAAAGAAACATTTTTTAGTGCAAGTGCATTTCTCCCAAACTGGGTCTGTGCCTCTACGAAGAGGTTGCATTTCCCATCCCGGGGGGATTGCCTGCGAGGTGTGGCTGTGTTAGGAACACTCCTTGAAAGGGAGGGGCACCGCTGAGCACTCAGTCTCTGTTAACCTGGGGTGACCCAGCCTCCTTCTCAAGCAGGAACACCAGAGAGGGGCGCACGTCACCGGCACAAGTCCCAAAGGGCACAAAAATGGGGCAGCAACGACACTCTGAAGCCCCCCACAAGGATGAAAGGCACCCAAATGGTCAAGAGGGGGAAAGACATGGAACCCATCCCCAACTACCTTCCTTTTATTGAAAAACAAAAGGATGGGGAACTTCAAACATTGCCCCCCCCCCCAGCTCTAATTGTGGGGTAATTTAGACATTGCCCCAGGGTGCTCATCACCTTCACTACACCCCCTAGATTCCATGCTCTCCAGCGTGCTTGAGAGCATCCCCTCATTTCCCAGCAGGCACAGGGAGAAATGGTGGCGGAGTAGGTGGACTGCCAGGTTCTTGAGCAATAGTGCAAAGCCAACCAAACGGGTCCCAGTGTGGGATATATTTGGCAAAGACCTAGCTAAGGTGAAAATACTATCCCGCAGTACAGCTTCATGCTGCACAGAACCTAAGGGGGATTTCATATCTGCCACTCACTGGAGACAAGCTCTTTCTTACTCCCCCTTACTCCCTCTTCCACCCTGCCTCAGAGAACAAGGATTCTCGGTGTGATTCACCTGTGCATGATGCCCCCACCCACCCCATCATTAAGCCCGCAATACTATATTTTACACCCTTGTGTCTGTTACTTCAGTAGACAAAGACAGAGCGTAAGAGAACAAATGCCGGATGATGAGAGGGTGCCCTGTGCCATTTGCTTCAGCCTTGTGTTGTGGCCACATTCCCACAAGTGTTCCCAGAGCAAAACATACTGTCTAAACAGTTGCTCTGAGTTCAGCAGAAGCCAAGAGGGGTTTTCATAGGAGAACATAGGATGTCCATAGTAGAGAAGTCTCCTGCCTCTAATATATCAAATGCAAAGACTATCGTCTAATTGGAGTGAAATTCTACTCCAGCAGAAAGATGGTTAGTGTTAAATCACACAGCCAATGATGCTCAGATATAAGCGAAGAACAAACGCATATGAAAATACCAATCAAGGAGCAATATGGAAATATCTTAAATAACTGTTTTACTGGTTAAGTATTATTTATTGTTTTTCGTTAATAGTTTAAAACTCTTTCAACTTCATCTTTTGAACCTCTTTTATTGTTCTTATTTGAGTATTAACTGCGTGAAATAATAAACTACCTTTTGGGATGTCTTCTAATACTTAGGATGGTCATGAGGGCCACAAACTGGTTAAGTAATTTGACTCCCACCACTAGGGTTACCCCATGGGGCTCAAAACAAACAAACAAACAAACAAGCAAACCAGTCACCATAACCTTCCTGAACATAACTGGCTCCGCAGGTCCTGGTTTGATTGGACGTTTTCAGGGCAACACCCAAATGAGACTGAGGCAAGTGTGTTCATGAGCATACTTGTCTGTAGGCATCTGCTGGTCACAGAAACAGGCTTATAAGTACACTTTATTTTGAGTAAATTCGTGGATGTATGGACGGGAAACCCCCTTAGCAGTACTTTTTCACTCACTCTTGTATTGACGCTCTCTCTTGTATTTACTCTGCCCATGAGTTTGATTTGCGTAGTTTGGAAACTCTTTTGAAGTAAAGTATCCGAATCAACTGGAATTTACATTGGAATGACTATTTCCACTTCGAATTTGAGGCTGGTAATACCCAGAGAGAGAAGAACAACTTTCAATGTCAGGAAAAAGTTGGTTTCAATTCTAGTCTGACCATCTTCTCCTACTCTTCCTCACCTCTAAATGAGTACGATCACTTTGCAGGGTGAAAGATGACATAAGATTGCACATGGACAATACCAAATTCTTGACACACAGCAAAAGTCCCATTGCTACCCTCTCATGATTACTTTTTTTGTGTGTGTGTGGGCATCACTGCCTCTGGTGGTCCTGGGCGCTACCCAGCCACCGCTGGATTTGAACCGCCAATCCTGCGGGCTGCAGTTCCACACTCAACCACTTACGCCACTGGGGCTCAGCCCCTTTCATGATTACTTTTTTCTACTTAGAGATGAAAACAAATTTTATGGATAACATTAGGTGTTTCAGATTCTGATATTAACACCCCAAAGAGTTCTGCGCAGAATAAAGCTGGAATGTGGAGTCTATTCTCAAAAATGCAGCAAAGGGGTGGGTGGGTGGGTGGGTAGGGGGTGTCCAAGGAAATGAATTGCAGCTGTGTCTGAGGAGATTGAGTTAATGAATGGTGTGGAGTACAGATTTGGGTGGGCGATCTAAGATCAAGGAGATTTTCCACGACCCAAGATGAAAAGAGCAAACAGATTAATAGTGAAACCTAAAAGTCATGTCCTCCCCCACCCTGCCTGGTAGGTAAAAGGAAATGCAGGCACTATTATTCATCATTAGATTGCTGTCCATTATTTTTGACTTTTTAGTCATGTCGCCTAGTTGGAATGTCTACATTGTCCCAACTGTTGAAGTTGAAACACAAAATTGAATTTGTTCTTTTTCTGTCTTCCTACTGTATCTGCCTTCGAATACACTTATGGATCTTGATTAATCAGGTAATCAGAAAATTTTAAAAAATGAAAGAACAAATAAGTCAACCCACCCCAAACAAACCTGCCTCTGGGTCAAAGTGAAGGAAACTGTGGAGTTCAGAAGAACCAGGAATTTTAACTCACAGGTTTATCTAATCTGCTTTTAATAAATCTCTTTACTCTTAATCACTATAGATGTTCTTCCAGACAGATTCCAAGGCCTACGAAAGCATTTCTCCTTTTATCCCCATTTCCATAGACATAAATAAAGCTGATAACGGAATCAACTCAAAGGCCCTGTGCTTCTGTTTGGGGTTTTAAAGATCCTCTAGTAGACATAAAATCATTTCCTCACATGGCTTACTGAGGATTCTTTAGACTTGACCTTGATACGTGGAGCTGTCCTGTTATGAAACCCTGTCTTCAGGAAACATTCCCACAGTGGAACAATTCAGACAGGGTTACAGAAGCAGATACCAAAACATCCTGAAATGCATGTCCAATCCAGTTGATTGCGACTCACATTAACCCTACTGCCCTTGCCAGTCTCTAGGGCAAGAACTCTTTAGGGGCTAGAAATAGAAAGCCTTCTCTTTCTCCTGAGGAGTGGCTGATAGTTACGAACTGCCCACCTTGGTATTAACAGATTGATGTGCAACCCACGAGGCCACCAGGTACCTTCACTTTACCCTGGATCGTGGACCATAGTATAAACATTTTTAATCACAGGAAAGGAGGGCAGTGGTTCTAAGTACTTTTTTCCCCTGTAAAGGGGGCAGTAGACCAAATAAGTTTGGAAACCTATGACATAGTGTATACGTAAGTGTTGCAGTTACATAATCTGGTGTCAATTTGCAACTACTAGAAGTGAAGGGATGGAGGGTAGCCTGTCCATCCGGTTGCAGCTTAATGACTTCATTTGGAGGCCCTGTGGAGATAATTAGCTCGCGGTAAGAGGAACACACAGACTCTACTCGTTCTTCCTGCTGACAAGACACGTGGAGCTACGCCAGAGCCCTGAAGAGGGGGGAGCCACATTGAGACCCACGCCAGCACTGAGATGCTTCAACTGCCACCAGATCCACAAGACGTTACACCCACTGACCTGCGATCTTCCTACATTTGGCATCATTGCATGTGTTTGAAGGGGAATTTATAGACTGGTGTTGGACATATGGGCTAATACCTGACTTATGAACTTGATCTGACTGAGCTAGGATATTTTCTGACTATACAATTGCTCTTGTATATAAGGCTTTTTCGTATACACATATGAGTGCCTGTGAATTTTTTTCTCTAGTCCACCTGGACTAACACAGTAAGTGATGAGTCTAATTTGGAAACAAATCACAACATACTTTTAATAGGAATGCTATTTCCTTCAAAGAGATAACTTCACAATGACACATTGTCAATCTTGAATCAGATCTCTTCTGATCAGATTTTTTCTTCTTCTTTTATAAATTATTTTATTGGGTGCTCTTATAACAATCCATACATCAATTGAATCAAGCACATTTGTACATATGTTGCCATCATGATTTTAAAAACATTTTATTTCTACTGTGCCCTTGGTATCAGCTCCTGTATTCTCCTCCTTCCTTCCCCCACCCTCTCAACCTCGTGAACCTTTGATAAATTACAAATGGTTTTCAGTCTGCATCCACAGCTGTCCATTTCCAGAAGTAAGCTTCACTGAGGCAGGTACTGGTGGCACTTGTTCTTTCTTTCTTTCTTTTTTTTTTGTTTTGTGTTTTTTTTGGGGGGGGCATCACTGCCCTCTGGTGGTAGGAGTAGGAGGCCCAACTTTTGCTCCTGGAGAGCTGCTGCTGGATTTGAACCTCCAACCCAGTGGGCCGCACTCCCGCACACAACCACTACGCCACTGGGCCTTGGCTGGCACTTGTTCTTTGTATGACTGCCACTCGGGTTGCTGCAGCCGATACTGGAGTTTTGTTTGCTTTGCACTCCATCCCTGAAAGTAGACACATGGATCCCATCATAATTCTGACAGAGAAAATATATCTGTAAGAGTCAAGCTCCTGTCTTTGTAGGTCAGCCTCATTGATCTCAAACCTTGGCTTTGGCACTTAACACCTGGATATCTTCTGGTAAACTGGCAACCTTCTCTCCTTCCAGCACCTGCTACCTTCTCAGGCGATCATTTGCAATGGAAACGATTATTGCACACTCTCTGGAGTTGATCTTCTGTATCTCAAACTCAGTTACTACACCTGTTCAGCTGAAAATTCGTGGCCTCTCTTATACTTAATCAGGGGTTGTGGGATGATTAACAAGATGATGCCAGTGATAATGATTTCAGACAACAGTCTAAGAGGGCAGAAAGTCAAGCTGATGTTCAAAAAGCACATGAAAGGAGAAATGTCACTGCTGATGTCAGATGAATCTTGCCTGAAAGCAGAGAATTGCATAAGCATCTTTGCTTGTGTTTTATTTACCACAAGTAAAAAAGAAGCAACAATTTGAACGTGCTGTTGGTTTTCATGCTATGAGTGGGAAGTGACTCAACAGAGGTGAGTTTTGAGATATTTTCGCGAGGCCTGCTGACACCGTGGTCACAAGTGCAGGTCACTCAGACTGCATACCAAAATACCAACAGCAAGAATCCCAAGATCTTGCCATACCATTTTTAAGAACGTGTTGTGATAGTTGCACTTATTGTGCCAACTAGACCAAGGGGAACATGTTGGCAGAGATTTGGTGGGTTGATTGGAGGATGACTGAAATAAATAAAGATAGCCGGCAACCCATCTCCCTCCTGCTCCCTGGTGTTTGGAATAGCTGCTGTGTTAGCTAGTTCTCTGCCTCAACCTGTGTGCTACACTATCTGTGGGCCGAGCCAACCAAGGAATCGTGTCACTCGAGATTGAGGCTTTTGGGTCCGGTCTCGTGCATCACTTGAGTTTGAGATTCCATCAGGGCCAGCTTCACTAAGCTTTGGAGCAACTGCCTGTTGCTGCCCCACACCCTGCTGTCCAGGCAGACTCTGCCTGCATTGTCTGAGGGAAGACTTCCACTGTCTGCTTCCTTGACCGTGGACCCAACAACCTGAATGAGTTGAGGGACTTCCAAGAAAGTGAGTTCAACTGAGCCTTCTGTACTGCTGTGTGGATTAATTAGATGTTATATTCCTTCTCACTGTATAAATCTATGTATATTGATATCTATCTAATTATAAGAGTGCTGGTTTTGTTTCTCTAGAGAACCCTGCCTCACACGGTATGCACATATGAAACAATTGCTGGCCATTTAAATCTCCCTCGTGTGTTTAATTCAATGACATTAATTATGTTTATCACCTTGGCCTACCATCGCTATGATTCATTTCTAAATTTTCTTTCCACTCTTTTTTTTTTTTTTTTTGCATCACTGCCCTGGTGGGAGTCTTTCCACTCTTAACAAGAGCTCTGTGTGTCCCAAACAGTGAGTGCCATTTTCCTTCCCTCTGCCCTGTCCCTCAAAACCACTAATATATTTTCGCAGTTTGCCTATTCTAATTGTGTGAATTATGCTGAGAGTACTGAGGCTGCTGTAAGAATGAAACAAAGTATGTGTTGGCACAGGAGCAAATATAGAGGGTTGGAGAGAGAATGGAGCACATCCTGGCCCACCAAGGATGATATTCCTGCTCAGAGGAGCCAAAGCACTGAGGATCATAAGATAGGCCCCACCACAAGACAAGACATCCCTTACTGATCCATACCACTATTAGGGACACAACTGGAGACACAGTGTGGGAATTGTGCCCAATCTGACCACACCACACCAGGGCAAAACACTAAGGGCGTGCAGCAGAGCAGTAAGGGGAGCAAAACAATGAAGTCCCTTGGAAACACCAAAAATTGACTTTGAAACCACTCCATCAGACTAGACCAGAAAACACTCCTAAAGGTCAACAAATAGACCCGGAAGTCTTTATAGGCTTTTCTCGCTCTCTCTCTCTCTCTCTCTCTTTCTCTCTCTTTGTAGCTGATTTTTGTTGTTGCTGTTTGTTTTTTTTTGGTTGTTTTGTTTTTCTCTGCCTTGTTTTTGTGATTATTATTGTTTCTGCATGTCTACCTGGGAGGTGCGGGGGGGGGGGCACAAAAGGAGAGCAGCAGAAATGAAGTGGGTGTTAACAAACTCAGGGACAAGGGAACAATAAGTGATCTGAAAATCAACGGTGAGGAGGGTGTATGTAGGATGCCTGGTAGGGCTTGAACAGAGCTGTGTGACCGAAAGGAATTACTGAAAACCAAAGGAAGGTTCAATGACAGCAGTTCAAGGGAAAAGTAAAAAGAAACAGAGGAAAGAACTAGGAGACAAAGGGCATTTATAGAGGTTTAAATACAGGCATGTAAATATGTAAATCTATTTTTATATGCCAATGGAAAAATAGATCTATGTACATATATTTATAGTTTTAGTATCAAGGTAGCAAATGGACATTGGGCCTCTACTTAAGTAATCCCTCAAGACAAGGATGTTTTGTTCTAATAACCTGACATTCCATGTTGTTCAGCTTCTTGACACAATTGCTGAAGACAAAATGGGTGCATAAACAAATGCCAGGCTATGAAATAAAAAAGTCAGGGTCTTAAAGGATTGAAGATAAACAAGCAGCCATCTAACTGAGAAGCAACACAGTGTGATCATGAGTTATTGATGGGGTCAAGTATCAGGCATAAAGGACCCAGCACAAAAAAAGTCATCCCAATGTGAATGAGGGGAGTGTGGAGTGGAGATGCAAAGCCTATCTGTAGACAGTTGAGCATCCTTGAACAGAAGGGTCACAAGGGCAAGAAGAGCCAGGCAGGGTGCAATAAACCACTGATAACACATACAACTTTCTTCTACTTGTTTCATGTTTCCTCCCCCTTCCACTATCATGACCCGAATTCTACCTTACGAATCTGGCTAGGCCAGAGCATGTGCATGGGTACAGATAAGAGCTGGAAACACAGGGAATCCAGGACAGATAATCACCTCAGGACCAATAGTGAGAGTAGCCATACTAGGAGAGTAAAGGGAAGGTGTGGGGAGAAAAAGGGAACCGATCATAACGATCTACATATAACCCCCTCCCAGAGGGATGGACAGCAGAAAAACGGGTGAAGGGAGACATCAGTCAGTGTAAGAGGTGAAATAATAATAATAATAATTTATAAGTTGTGCGCGGGACTGCGGCCCACTGGGACGGAGGTTCAATTCCAGCAGTGGGGCTGGGCCTCCTACTCCCACCATCGGAGAGCAGTGATGCCCCCCCCCCAAAAAATAATAATTTATAAGTTATCAAGGGTTTGTGAGCGAGGGGGGGGGAGAGAAAGGGGGAAATGAGCTGATACCAAGGGCTCACGTAGAAAGAAAAGTGTTTTGAAAATGATAATGGCAACACCTGTACAAACATTTGCGATCAGCCCTTGGAGAGGGACCTCAATCTTGTAAAGAAGAAGTCTTTAGGGAGATGGAGGGACACTGGCTGCAACCATGGGCTCAGACATAACGATTGTGAGGTTGGCTCAGATCGCTATGAATTAGAACCAACTTATTTCACTCAGCGTAGAGTTCCCAGGTCCATCTGTATTGGACCATGTAGTAGGACTTCATCTCGTGTCATGGTTGGGTAATACTCTGTGTGGGCATATACATAAACCGTCTGCCACTGAGTCAATTCCTACTCACAATGACGCTATAGGACAGGTGTTAGCCCCCTGTGGATTGCAGTGACTGTCACTCTTTACAGGAGTGGAAAGCCTCATCTGTCTCCCACATCTGTGTTAGTCCAGGTAGACTAGAGAAACAAATCCATGGGCACACACGTGTGTATAGGAAAGAGGTGTAGAAACAAGACGAAATGAACATTGAGGAAACAGCCCAGTCTCCATCAATCCCTAAGTCTGATATTAGCCCATATCTCCAACAACCTATAAAGTTCTCTTCATACTCACGAAATACATGCCATGTTGTTGAATGTAAAAGATCACAGGTCGGTGGGGAGAAAGTCTTTGGATCCAGTGATGTCGTAAGCATCTCAGCACTGCCAGGCGTCTCCATGTGGCTACTCCAGTTCTCAGGGCTGCATCAGGGTAGGTCCATGTTGCTTCTCCTCAGGGATGTCTCCCAGGAAGCGAGCAGAGAGTGTCTTCAGACTCCAAGGAAGAAATTTAGGAATTCCCAAAATTCTCGGGACAAGGCCATACCCACATAGAGGCACCATTGGCTATGATCTGATTGACTGGCTAAACTGCACCCCTACATGCTCAATCCTTAAAATGACAATTATGTAGCCACTACAGTTTCAAACCTGTGGACTTGTGGTTAGCAGCCCAACTCATGGGCACTAGGCCAGCAGGACTCCGTGTGTATGTGTGTGTGTGTATTATTTATGCATCTTTCTACCTCCTTTTACTGAAAGAGAGCATCAAAGAGCAAGCATTAGTACATTTGGAAAGAGAGCTTCCTTGACCTGGAAAAGTGCAATGTTCTGCATGAAATTTGCCCTCAATATCCTTAAGTGAGGCAAAGCAGAGTCCACATTCAAATTTCCTCTAAATGTCACAAGCAAAAAAGTAATGCCACAGATGGATAGTCTTGGTCGACAAAGTGGCATGGACCCCTTCACCTGCCTTTCTGACCTCCGACAGAAGAAGACCTTCAGAACCACTTCATACTTGTCAAAACTCCCAGTACTCAGAAAGAGGCGCGTAATACACTCTTCCTTCTGCCAGTTAATTTCCCCCGTCTCTAAATGTTTTGTAATCAACTGTGGAGGTTCCAAACTCTCTTTATGCCAAACATAGCCAGGAAGTAATTTCTCAGGCGGTTTAACTTTGATGGCAGGTAATTGTAATCCACTCCAAACATCAACCTGACACAGGCATGTTATCCTCATTATTTCAATTATTCTTTTGGGCCACTTTCCCCCGACTCTTTCCAGGAAGATGTGAATAGAAATTGGCAGTTTTAATCTTACCAGGCCATGGACCAGATAAAAACCTTAAAAAAAAAAACCTAACTAAATAATGGCATCATCTATTTTTCGTACCTTAAGAAATGAAATCTGTTTGTGAAGCACTTTAACTTCATTCCCCCCAGCCCCCAAAAGAAGAAGAAGGTAAAAGGAGAAAAGTTACCTTTTTGGACCAAAGGTCACCCACCTCTGTCACTGCTGTCTCTGCTGTTCAGAATAGCTGACAGTTTCTGTTAATTTACTTTCACTTCCCAGTTCAACTCTCCACACGTGAAGCTGGAGTGATTTTTGAATAACAGCAAGTAATATCTGATGTGGCACCAAGTGGCAACTCTGACATTGAGCTTGGCTGTGGCCATTACCCAGGATCCCTTGCTTCTCCTTGAGAAGCAATTACAATTTCACAGGCCAGAATTAAAATTTCCCATGGTGCGCAAGCGAGTAACGGACACTGTCAAGGTGATTTCAAGCTGCTAATCTCGGACTGAATTCAGAGTGAAACTAGAGCTCTTCTTCGTAGTCGCCCAGGTCTGTCAATTTTAAAACTTGGTGTTTTTGAGGGTTTTTCATGCCTACCTGGGTCCACTGCCACTGCCCCCATCCCAGCCCAAACTCACGACAGTCCTCTGTATGGGGGACAGAGGTGGACTCATGAAGATGCACTGAGCTGGGAGGGGAAGGTTTCTGAGAATACAATGAAGACAGGCCCTAGGTCTCCTGTAAACCAGAAAGAAGAGAGGGATGAAAGGAACTGCTTCTGAGGACTTACCTGGAGAAGGGGACAGAGGACAAATGTCTCCTCATTTCATTCTTTCTGAAGTTCCCACAAATGTATCTGTCATCCATAATCTTCTATAAACTGGATTCTCACAATTTAGGCTCAGATGCTAATCCTGCTTTCAACTCCGGAAGATTTGATTTACAGCCCTTCTGTGACTGATGATGGTGTGATTCCTCCATGTGGATTTGGTTGACGTCTTACTTCGATGGCTGTTTGTTTGGAGACAAGCCTTTGAGACTCCAGATGCAATTTTATCTGAGATCTGGCGACCATCTAATTTCTTCACCACATTTTGGTAGAACACTTGAATCTTCTGCGTTCCCATCCAGAGGGCGAATATCAAGCAGGGCCATGATGTAAGAACTAATTGTTTTTAAGTTGGAGCCAGGATTTAGTTTGAGTCCCTAACCCATCCCTAGGTCTGTTTTTTTTAAATGTATTACTGATTGAAAGTTAATACAGATATCATACGATTCCATAGTTCAATCACGTCAAACAGAATCGTACAATTGCTTCCACAATCAGCTTCCAAACATTCTTTTTCTTCCTGGACTCCTTGACATCATCTTCTTTGACCTGGCCACTACCCCTGTACCCTCTGCCCCCTGCCCCTAGCTTTCTGAAGCCCTTATTCTACTTGCCATTCCTATAGGTTTACCAATCGTGAGTTTGGTTTACCAACAAATAGAAAAACATATAGCACAACTTCAATAGGGTGACCACCACCTACCCCTTCCCAATAACATAACACCTCTGCAATACACCCTCATATGAGCAAATAAAACAAAATGAAACAGAAGGGACATTTTCTCCCAGAGCGAAAGGTGCAAACTCACTCCTGCACAGGAGAACCCCAAGGCCTTGCAGGGATACCAGTGAACTCTGGGGTTTGGGCATTCTGCCTACGCTGAGAGCCTGACTGCTCATCCTCCTGGCACCCGCTTTCTCAAGGACCCCGGGACCGAGCCGAGACTCAGCTTTCTCATCCGTACGATGGAGCTCCTCTTCTCGGCCTTGTGAGAGCGCCCACATGGTTTGACAACGCTCTTCCCCATGACCAATGCGTCATCGACTCTGATGGAATAGGATTGTTCGGTGCCATGGGGTGAGCTCCGCTCCTAGCAACAGTAGGCACAAGAGAAGGAACAGTGCCCAGTCTTGGGCCACCCTTACAACTGTCCTGTCCACGTGCATGGCCGCAGCCACCGTGGCCCTCTGTCTCATTGGAGGGCTTCCTCGTTCTCATCCCTCATCACAAACAGAAAGGCGTGCTCTGATTGTGAGGCCGCTCAAACTCCATGCCTTCTGCCACCGCCACGTGCCGCCCGCGGGACGCTCTGCTTGATGAAGGCGCTCCAGCATCTTCTTCAGCCGATTGCTTTTGAAACAGACACTTACTTTATAAGACAACGTTTCATCGCCAAGGAAAACACAAGAAGGTTCCATGTATCAAGAAGGTTCCATGAAAAGCTAGGGTGAGAGCATTGTGTGTCTACCAGGCAGCATTGCCCAGAGAAGACACTGTACTTGAGAGTAAAGTGTGCAGCTACAAGCCAAGGGAGAAGAAGCAGAGAAGCATGGAAGCCATTCGTGTTTCGAACAGGGCTCTTTTCCTTCGTGGAAGACTTGATCTGCTGACCCCACAAGCTGCCCACCTCTATAGGGGTTTGTGGGCCACATCCATTTCCATTCAACTGTTCATTTCATTTCCTGCAGTCTCATTTCTTACGCTCAGAAACAGGGAAAGAAGTGTCTAGCCGGGAAGCAAATTAACCCCTGAGTGTTTTCTCCCTGGACTCTGGCTTGAGTTTACAAATGGAAAAGCAAACAAACACAGACAAAATTCATTGTCCTTTTTTCTCATGAAGAAATTTTTTAAGCTTTTAAAAAAATTGTGAATTAGGTGAAGGTTTACAGAGCAGTCTCTCAGTTGTACAGTCAATGGCTCATTGTGTTTTGGGGTTTTTTTTAAAGTTACTTTATTGGAGGTTTGTATAACTCTTATCACAATCCATATATCCATTCATTGTATGTCAAGCACATTTGTACATCTGTTGCCTTCCTCATTTTCAAAACATTTGCTTTCTGTTTAAGCCCTTGGTATCTGCTCCTCATTTTCCCTCTCTTACTGCTACACCTTTCCTCATGAATCCTTGATCATCTATAAATTATTATTTCTTTGTCACATCTTACACTTTCTGCTGTCTCCCCTCACCCACTTTCTTGTTGTCCATACATTCAGGGAGGAGGTTCTATGTAGATCCTTATAATCTGTTCCCTCTTTCTACCCCACCTTCCCTCCACCCTCCAGCTATCACCACTCTTACCACTGGTCCTGAAAGGGTCATCTGCCCTGGATTCCCCATGTTTCTGGTTCCTATCTGTACCCAAGTTCATCCTTCACTATAGCAGGATTTATAGGTAGAATTGGGATCATGATAGTGGGGAGGAGGAAGCATTGAAGAACCAGAAGAAAGTTGTATCCTTTATCATGCTACACTGCACCCTAGCTGGTTTGTCTCCTCCCTCTTCTCCCTCCCTCCTTCTAAGGGGAAGTCTGTTACCTACATATGGGCTTTGGTTCCCAAATCTGTACTCCCCCTAATTTTCAATAATATAGTGTTTAGTTCTTTGATGCCGGATACCCAATCCCTATGACAACTTTTTGGTCACACAAGCTGGTGAGCTTCTTCCATGTAGGCTTTATTGCTTTTGAGCTAGATGGTTGCTTGTTTCTCTTCAAGCCTTGAAGGCCCCAGCCACTGTATCTTTTGATAGCCGGGCATCACTAGCTTTCTTCACATTTGCTTATGCACCCATTTGTCTTCAGTCTCATGATGAAATTTGTAGCACCTATAGAGGAGAGTGGAGTCTCTGGCTACTGCAAATGGTGAATGGCAGTGGGTGCTTACTAAAAGGCTGAAGTCCACCCAGAGGTGCCTCAGGAGAAAGTTCTGGCAATCTGCCTCCTAAGTCTCTGAGGAATTCTTTCAGGTTAAACCCAAAATAGCCCCAACATCCTTTACAGTTTGAGTGGCATATAATCCACCTACCATACAATCCAAAGACTCAATCTCCTGAAGTCTTCTTAAGAACAAGCGAGAGTTTCACATATCAGCCTCCATCATTGTGCGCCTAAACATCAATTCTCAGTGCTAAAAGCAGAATAGTCACAGAGACGCATTCACGGGAGGGGGATGGGGGCTAAAGACAGATGACAGACAAGAATACATCTATGTGCCCAGGAGTGCCGGCAGCTGACATAGATACAGAGGTGCCCCCACTAGAACCACACCCTACATTCCGCCTCTAGTCTCCCGTACTCTCAGCAAGTGACTTGCCACTCTTTGAAGTTTCCCATAGGTGTTGGTTCTGTTATAATAGCACCAGGTAACTGATGAGACAATCATCTGAAGCCACAGTCCATGGCTAGTCTTAAGGATTAAGACATCAAGACTTCTGGGACAAGTGATGATTGAGATGATGAGAAATCTACATGGAAATTGCAACCTTTCTCTCTAGCTCACACCCTGTCTCTTCTAACAGTGGGCTCCCCTTCAGAAAGCCTTATTCTCAATACCAGTGTTCACAGGTTGAAAGTAAATCCAGGGGAAAATGCTTACGCTAAGGAATGGAAGTCTTTGTGATTTTGAATGAAAAGTAGATGCTGAAAGGAAAGAGAAAGGCTTAAAAACAATGTCCTGCAAAAAACACTTAAAGACAAGTGGGTAGCTGAGAAAACATGAGTTGAAATTTAATATTTGGAGTCCTCTCTTATATGGAACTAACTCTTAATCTCAGGTAGTGACTTGGGCCAGTGGTTTTGACAATTGCAGAGGTAGGATTCCAATTTTTCATTTGATGTTATCTACCCTATTGAACTTTGCAAAGGACCTGTTTGTGTGAAGAAAAGACAGTCAAGCTCATATAAATATACAAAAGTATGCAATGAAATACTGGTGTCAGTGATAATAGGTAACACATTAATTTTTCAGCCACTTCTGTGGATCCAGTTCCATTCAGAAGCCTCAAGAGGCACATTTGCTGAGTCAGAACAGGGCTTCTCTGAGTCAGCTTCACCTTGCTGGCAGTGAGAAGGACCCTAGATTTGAGGTAGACACACACAAAACAAACATACAAAAACCCACCTATGGGAATGACAGAAAGGAACAGGGGTGAATATTGAATTCACTTATACCTTGATACTGTTAGCTGGCACGGAGTCAGCCCTCAACTCACAGTAAACCCATACCCAGTAGGACAAAATGCTGTCTGGTCCCGTGACATCCCCATGGTCAATATATGTCTTGTAATTCATGGGGTTTCATGGGCATGCAGAATTTCACCAGGTCCATTGCATCGGAAAGAGTCCTTGGCTGGCACAGACATCAAATTGCTTGACTGCTAGACAAAGGAGTGGCTGTTTGCAGCCACCAAGAGGCTCCTGGAAGACAGAACTGGAGCTCTGGTTCTGAAAGATCACAGGCTTGAAATCCCTTCTGGCTTCTCCTCTGTGCGGTGTGGGCTGCCATTAGTCAAAGTGGCCTCCACTGGACCCAGCAACTTCAATGGTTCTCTCTGGTTTGCTCACATCTGACCTGTCTCTAAAGTCCACTTTCTTACTTCCTTCTCTCATACATGCCACTAAATTGCCAAAAAAGTCAGATGTAGATAAAATAAAGCACTGTAAGGACAGAAAAAAACAGGTCTGTATCATGTATAATGCCTCCAATCTGGATTTTTTGATATGATTTAGATATTGACATTTTACTTCTGCAAAAGTGAAAGAGTTCCCTCCCAAGTTTAATGCCAATTATAAGAATGATCTCAGAGGCTCTTGAAAAAAAAAAAACAGATTCTTGGTTTTCGTCTCCCTTCTCAGTCAGGTGATTGATAACCCGATTCAGGCCAACACCAAAATGGTGAACAAGTTCCTCAGACAATTTGGATAGTGAAAAACAATTGCTGTCAAGTGGGCTCTGAGTGATGGTGACCTGGCGTGCATTCCCCTGTAGGATTTCCAGGTGTCTGTTTTTCAGAAGTAGATCACCAGCTACCCAAACTTCCAACCTTCCTATTAGCTGTCAAGCACTTTAATGGTCTTCTCCACCCAGGGACCCAATTTGGACACAGATGATGCTGAACTATCCATTAGAAATATCTCTGCTGCTATAGTAGTGGCGTTTTATTACTCCGTCTTTGTTCCAGACTAGAGACCCAGCGCTGTGCTGCTGAGAGGTGACCCTGAAAGACACTTAGCAGAAATGACAAAAGCAGACATTACCCTCTCACAACTTGACCAATGCTGGCCCACACTGCCATGTCCATCGTCTAATCTGTTGAAGCCTTATCCAAGCCCATGGTGTGATGGGTAGTGGCACTCCAGACTCTGAATCCAGCCGTCTGAGTTAAACTCTCTGCGCCGTTCACTCTCAGCAGTCCCT
The DNA here is from genome assembly GCA_004026705.1 of Nesogale talazaci. Taxonomy (NCBI): domain Eukaryota; kingdom Metazoa; phylum Chordata; class Mammalia; order Afrosoricida; family Tenrecidae; genus Nesogale; species Nesogale talazaci. The sequence continues at coordinate 67,104 of PVJH01002149.1, forward strand.
TGGTGGCCACAGCTCAGCACAAGGAGCCATACAGGTTAGCAGTTCAAACCCATGCACCAGGAGTAAGCAATCTGCTCCCCACAGACCTTGAGAACCCCCTGGGAGTGCCGTTTTATTCTGCACACCGGGGGCACGAGCAGTCAGAACTGACTTGACAACTATTGCTTTGTTTTGTTTTCCCCTCTGATGTGAAGACAGACAACAAATCATGAAGACAGATGTTGGAACACCCCGGACCATTCTGCAGACAGCCGGTGTGCCTACAGCCCTGGACAGTGTGCCCTGGGGTGTACACACTTTGAACAATTACAGTACAAAGCCTACTGCCATTGTGCACTCAGAGAAAAAGGAAAAAATAAAACTACGAAAGGAACAGAGCACAGAAAACTGACAAGAAACAAGAAACTAGCCAGCACTGCCCGCCCCCTACCCCCCATGAGCATTAGCTTAGCAGGAATTCTCATAGCAAATCAGGACTTTGTGGACCCCTTGACCAGCTCTTCTCTCTCTCTTTCTCAATCTGACCTATCATGCATCTATCTACTATATCTAGCTATTAATCTTCTATCTGCTATCTGTCATCTCTCAATCATCTATCTCTCCATCAATCTATCCAATCTATTATCTCTCATCTATCCATCAATCAATCTATCATCTCTCTATCCAGATATTGTATTTACTTCTCCTTTGTTTATTAGTAAGCAGCCCTGGTGGCACTGTGGGTTAAGCACTGGGTCGCTAATCTTCTGGTCAATAATTTAGATCCACCAGATGGTCTAAGGAGAAAGCTGAGATTTGTTCCCATACAGCTAGACAGTCTCAGAAAGCCTATGGAGCAATTCCACTCTCCCTTAGAAGGTCACCATAAGTTGGAACGGGCTTGATGTCAGTGAGTTTGTTCATGAGTCATGTAAACAGTAAACTGGGGGCAGGCCATAAACCACACATCCATTGAGTTCCATGAGGACTCTGGAAATGGCTGCTCACTCTGCCTGGACTTGTGTTCCAATAAAGGCAGTGATTGCTTGTTTCCAAAATTCCATTCTTTTGATATAATCATGCAACTCATTTAAACTGCAAGTGCGATGTGGCTTGAATATAAGACTCACGGTTTCCATCAAATCTGAGTTAGATGGTTTGTTTTGTTTTGTTTTGATTTTTGGGCATCACTGCCCTCTGGTGGAAGTGGGAGGCCCAGCCTTGCTCCTGAAGAGCTGCTGCTGGATTTGAACCGCCAAGCCAGTGGGCTGCAGTCACCCACTCAGCCACTATGCCACCGGGGCACAGCCCGGAGTTGGATGTTTTATAAAGACTTGAAGACCCCGAGTTGCTCACCTCAAAGGTGTTTAGGGCCCTGGGAAGCAGAGCAGGTCAGCCAGACTAGAGCTCAGATGGGAGGAAAATATGGGACAAGGGTGGAAGGGCTATGCTCAAAGATGTCTTTAACTTCACCGGCTTCTTACACATCTTTAGAGAAACCAATGCTAAAAATGGAAGGCATTGTTTATGGATGTGGTTATATAAAAAAAGAAGAAAAAAAAGAGGACTCAATTCTGTTTAGTTAACTCATCTAAAAAATAAAACAACCCCCCCCCTCACTGCCATTGAGTCAATTCTGAAGCATACACAAAGGAAATATTCTAGTTCTGCAAGATTTTCACATGAATGTACACATTCTTAAATCATTTTTCTTATTCCTCAACTCTAACCATGTATTCAATTTTTCAACTCACCCACCTAGTGGCCATACTTGCTGACCATCTTAGTGAGGGGACAGCTCCTCTCATGTTTTCCTAGAGAAGCAGTTTGGGGGTGGTACAAATGATGACACATCCAGCTGGGCTGCCCCCTCCCCTAAAGTTGGAGGTTTGATTCCACAAAACAGTGTCTCAGAAGTAAAGGAAGTAGCCATCTATTTCTGAAAATCAGCCACCGAAAAAACTGTGGACCCTGACACACCATGAATCCAGATTGTCTTGATGCAAATGGACAGCCGAGAGAAACTGGAGCACAGACCCAACCTGCCCTGATCGGACTCAGGCACATGCTAGGAAATGACTCAGCCCTGATTCCCACCCGCATCTGTCAACTGCCAACTGCATCTGCATCTGTCTGGATTTCCTCAGCCTAGAGCAAGACAGGGCAGGCCCTTGATGACTGACTCAGCTTCTCCAGGTACTCCTCTGTCCTGCACAAATACGATTGCTTTGTCTGCTCTTGTGACTCGTGCAAGTGTTGGTACGAAATCGGCCAGGAAGTACAGCAAAGGTGCTCAATCCACATCTGACTGATGAACCTGGCTAAGTAATTTGCTCTCCCCTTTCCTACTAAAATAAATACTCAGGAACAGGCAAGTAATCGACCTGGGCTTCCTATGCATTATTTTGAACATTGACGCAGGGTCAATATTCTTTTGTATGTGTTTGTCACGAGCAGTGGTTTGAGGGGAAATTTGTCTTTTTGTCTGTGGGTCCGTTGTGAAGTGTTGGCTGTGTAATGTGTGGCTGTGTAACAGATTTTTTGAAGGGTCATAACAACCCCCCGATTACTTGTTTTGAATAATAGTTTATTGGGTCTCAGAGGAAAGTTTCCACCGCAAATTAGGCTCTGATTTAACAGACTTTATAAAAATCATTCTGTGGCTTTGCTTGCTGTTTTCGCAATGCACCAGGAAGGTCCCCTTTTCCTTTCTGTTCATTCTATTTCCATTGGTCTACCTTTCCTTCCTCTCCTCCCCGTGGTTTTGGAGTCCCTGTTGCCCATCTGACCTTGAGTGGTACACTGTTTAAGGGTGTGCATGGTTTACGATTGCTCCTATTTAAGCCAGTATGTTATTTGGCTGGAAGTAATCTATAGAAATCACTTCAATTCCACCTTCAAAGCGTTTCCTCAGAAGACAGTTTTGGGGGATTTCCCTATTCTATTAGCCCAACAGGTTTGGCCATTTTTAGGATTTTGAATTTTGTTCTACATTTAGCTTCTCTTTTACCTGGAAGCTTCTTTCGCACCCCTAATCACCATGGTCGCTAGTGGTGACCAGGCACCATCTAATTCCTCTGATGCTGGGATAGGTGAGTCTGCAGTGCGTGTAGATGAACAGTCTCAAGGATATGATTAGTTTCCTCATTATGTTTTTCATATCCCTTAGTCTCTTTTGCTCCACATCAGTGGAGGCCAATAAAGGTACCATAGGTGGCTGCTTATAAGCTTTTAAGACCTCAGCCGCTCTCACTAAACTAGAACATAGAATATTACCTTTGTGAAGTAAGCTGCGCCAACTATGCTGTTCCCGGAACCACATTTATTTTTATAAGGCTAAAGTGTTTATTATTTACCAATGATTTCCTGTCTTGCTTTGTTGAATCATTGCTCTGATTCAAAACAACTCAGTCAAATGATTGTGCTAAATAAACACTAATCGGACAGCTCTTCTTTTGTGAGTGAATTCAATATTTGCACTGATGGGAAGCTTTAGAAGAGCTTTGGGGCTTAACTTTCAAATCATCCACCAAGATTGGCTTTGAATTACTGGAGTCACTTTTCTAGAAAGAAAATGTATGTTGATAAAGCCCTTGAGATTAATCAAATCCGCTCAAATCAGTTTCCATAAATGTCAGTATTTGTGTTTTATAGTTATCATAGCATGGTCTCTGTGCTGGCATTTGCCATGACTATGTAGCTATGGATTTTTAAAAAGGAATTCTCTGTAAGTTTATTTAAGGACTAGAAGATTCATCCTCACACCTACTTTTTAAAAAGATCCAAGAGGCTTGCATCTTTGTGTCCTCCCACCATTCCTATTCAAAAGAATGAATTTTCTGTTTCTAGGAGGCGCTGGGAGTTGGGCAAGAGAGTACACCTCTCGTGTAGGAGATTGGGTTTCATTCCTGGTCAAGGTATTGCACGGGCAGCAACCACCCATCGGCCAGGCGGAGCCTGCATGTAGCTATGAGGTTGTGCAGGTTTCCGGGGAGCATCCAGAAGGTTAGCACAAAGACCAGCGATCTTCGAAAAATTAACCATGGAAAGAAACCCTACAGTGTACAACAGTCAGATCTGCAACTGCGCGTGTGGGGACGTGCTTACTCTTCTATGTCACCCCAAGTTAGGGACTGCCTTGGAGGCCGCTCACAGCAAGACCTCTCAGCATTCCCTGGGCAGAGGAAGCTTGAATAACTCTGGTGTCACGAGCCACAGAAAATGAACTGTTTCCACGTGTCTGGTTCCATGAGGAGAGCACCGGGAGATTGAGACCCAGGCCCACGCTCCACCGTGAAGCCACGCAAGAGCTGTCAGCCTCACAACTCTCTCCAGACACAGTATAATTAGCCGTCTCATTTGTCTTTTTTCCTTTGGAGAGAAGGAAATGATTAGAGATGAGAAGGAGCAGGCAGAAAACGCGAAACCTTAGAAAGAATTTTAATTTACCACTCAATCTTAGCAGTTATTTTTGATATCCCCCTTTGCATTTCATTGGAAATACTTCATAATAGGACTAGAAGATACCTCAATAATTGAAAATAACTATAGCCAAGAGTTAAGACTCTCTCCTCCTCCTCCTTTCCTTCTTCTATTCTTCTTCTTTCCTCCCCTCCCCCTCAGATGGCTTATATATTTCTATTGTTCGTAAATAATAGAAAAAGGGAAGAAACCAAAACATACTTTTTCATTTGTCAGCCATGATATTAGGCACTTGACAGGAGTTGTCTCATTAAGCATAATTTCAAAAGTCTTTAGAGTTTAGAAATAGTCCATTAGTCCTTACAGCTGGGAGATAGGATCTGCTCATAATTAGAAAAACGCAAATCAATAATGATGGTGCTTCCTATGAGGAAATCCCCAGGGATGTTGATAAAATTCAGAAAAAAAGTAGTGGAGAGGAACTAAACTCCGTAACAAAACAACACAGTTTTCAAAGACTCAACTAAAAAAAATTTTCATAAGGGAACAGTTGAGGTGCGCATCGAATAGCAAAACTGCCTTTTACCAACTGCACCATCTAGTGGTCAGTACAAGTAGTCGTTTAAAAACTTGTCCCCATTCAAATTTCCATTGTTCTCAGGAGGGCTCATGAATCTCCACGTGGTATATCCATCCTTCCGCTTTCATTTATTGCAAACCTTTGACGAAGGGCAACATGCTTGGAAAATTAGAGGTTTGGCGTAAAAGAGGAAGACTCTAACAAGAGAGATGAATCGACACAGAGGCTGCACCAGTGGACTCAAACAGAGCCCCTGTGGAGAGAATGGTGCAGGGCGGTCAGTGTTTTTTACTGTGTGCTGTGCATTGGAACGGACTCAGTGCTTAACAAGAACGAAGTTCATTGACCAAGCTCCTGTCCTGAGGATGCAGAGACAGATGAAGCCATCTGTCCATAAGGAGCTAACATTCTGTAGCAAGAAAGCAAGCTGTGTAGACAACTGGGGACTAGTCATTGTGAACCGATTGTTTACAGAGCAGATCGGGTGTTCATTGAGCAATTCATGTATGTGTTGTCCGGTCACATTGATTGCCAGGGCGACAGCATGAAAACCCTTATCCCATCTCTCTGTGCTTCCTGTTTCCATTCCTCCTTCTTTCCTAACCTGTCTGAACGTCTTCCTTCTGAACTTTTGGCCTTTGGATCTTCAGAGAACTATTCAGTTATCGCATGGTAGAAAGTCAATGCTTCATTTGCCCACACAATGATCATTTATGTTTGAATAAAATGTCACAGCCCATGATCCCAGCGTCTTGAAGATTGAAAACCAGGCAGAATCAATCAATCTTCAAAAGGTGTCATAGAATTAACAAGCAGCAAACCAAATGGGGGGAGGGGAGTGCAGGGGGCATGGTAGGGCAGTCAGGTGGGTGGAGAAATAATAACATACATGACCTAAGTAGGTTATCTTTAAAATCTATGAATAGTCGCTGCTATAAATTTTGTCTCTTCCTACTGCTTCCTATGGTTTCTTTCTTTCTTTTTTTTGGGAGGGGGGCATCACTGCTCTCCGGTGGTGGGAGTAGGAGGTCCAGCCCCACTGCTGGAATTGAACCTCCGTCCCAGTGCCGCAGTCCTGCGCACAACCACTACGCCACCAGGGCTCAGCCCCCTATGGTTTCATTTATTTAAAAATCCACATATCATGCACTTGCATAGTTAATTCGCTTTGTAAAAGCAAATATATACCACCACAATTAGATCTCACACTCTGACCCCACACCCGCATTCATTATTTGCTTCCCGATTCCCCTCCCTCGCTCCTTCCCCTCCCATCCTTCCTGTTAAATCATTGCATTAGTTATTGTCTCTATGCACCCACTCCTTCTGTGCCTCATAAACTGGGAAACCTAACAGAAAAAAAATGAAACAGAAAGAAATTAATAATATAGAAATAAAAATAAGGAGAAAGAGGGAACTGATAATAAGGGTCTGCATATAATCTCTTCCCTGGGGTACACCCACAAGGAAGTGGGTGAAAGGAGACATTGGACAGTGAAAGATTTGAAAAAGCAATAATAATTTATAAATTATCAAGGGTTCATGAGGGAGAAGGAAGCAGGGAGGGAGGGGAAAATGAGCTGATACCAAAGGTTAAAGTAGAAAGCAAATATTTTAAGAATGATGAGGGCAACAAATGTACAAATATGCTTGACATATAATGGATGGATGTCTGCATTGTGATAAGAGTTGTATGAGCCCCAAATAAAATGATTTTTTAAAAGGTTTGTGAAGAAATAGAAGTAAAAAATATTGGAGTAGATCTGTGACTGTTTTGCAACACCCCTGGTATGTGTCAATGAGTTACTTGTGAATAAATTTTTAAAAAATAGAAAGAAAGAAAAGACACTAAACAATATTAAAACAAAACAAAACCAGAGACGAAATTTCTGTCGTGGAATAAACATGGCATATTTAAACCTAGAGAAAATCCAGAGTAGATCAAGAGAGAGGTCATCTGGCCAGATTTTATGTGACATCATAGTTCCATTCATCCTGGTCAAGTTCACAATCATCTCTCTGATAGTAAAACTGTTTGAACTCCTCACATGTGGCTACAGGGGATGAGTCAGAGGTTTCATCTGACCAGACACTTTGCCAATGGGCTTTTGGCTCCCACCATCCTTCACAGGCTAAAGTGGGTATTCACAACTTACACTCAGAGACTTTTCATCATATTTGAATTTTGTCATCCTCATCTTGGGGTCCCACAGGTTGGTGTGCTTCTCCTGTGTGGGCCTAGTTGATGCCTCATGTAGATGGTTGCTTGTTTGAATACAAGCCTTTAAGACCTCTAATGCTGTTCCAACGGACAGCTGGGAACTATCTACTTTTTTCACCAACCTTTGCGATAACACCCTTCAGTGATTTCTTTATGAAAGTGAGTACTGAGCAGGGCTACAGTAAAAGAACTAACTGGATTTTTGGATTGTGACTAGAATTATTTGGGAATCCAAAATCAATCTGATTTTCCTTGGATTATGATTGACTCTGGTTTACTTTAGTGGTCTTATCCTTTTATGACAAAAGGACCACAAAACAGAACCCAAACACACAAAAACAACAAAAAACAAATAAGCAGACAGCCCCTTCCCCCAAAACAAAACAAGAAAAACACCCCTGAAAAACAAACAAAAAGAAAAACATTGTCTATCATTCCCTTAGGGTATGAATTGATAATATCAATAATTTATCCAGTGGCACAGAATTTAAGGTACTGCTGAGATGAGGAGTTAATGCTAGTACAGTCCAGCTATGAACTGCAATCCATGCGTTGTTGCTTTGTACAGATTGAATTCTGAATTGATTGAGCTCTGTTTAGAGTGACCATGGGGGTTGGTACTAAGGGGAAATTTCCTCTAACATTCCTTACAAGGGCAGATCCTTTCTTATCGGATTAGCACCTGTCATATTAATGCCAGAGGAGCATTGAGATTGTAAATATATGGTGGTTCTGGGCCCCCTTTCATTGGCTGCCTCTAAGCCAGTTCCAATGACTGCCATTTTCACAGTCTTGGAGTGGCCATTCTTCAGTTCCTCTCTCATCAGGAGCTTGCAGTCTCAATCCCAGAGGCTACAGGGAGATGGGAGGAGGGGCACAGGTACTGGTGATTCATATGGACTTCCACATCAAGTCCCTCTAATGTAGTCCTGGGGGGGGTGGCATGTTCCTTATAAAGTCAGCATTTAAAGCCATGATAGACTTTAGTCCATGTGTGGCTCACTGAGGGTTGTGTAGAAACTTATTCAAAAGTGTCTACACAGGAACATAGAACAGAGTTTATTTTCCCCTTAGATTATCTACAATTATTTGTTAACATGTGTGGTAGTCGGGTAGACTACAGAAACAAATTCATAGAAAATCATATGTGTATAGGATACAGTTTTATATAAAGGGTAATGGCGCATTAAGAAATCATCCAATCCAAGTCCATAAGGCTGATATTAGCTCAAATGTCTGATCCCAATCTATAAAGTCCTCTTCAGATTCATGAAACACATGTAATGACACTGAAGGCAGGATGATCACAGGCCAGTGGGTAGAATGTCTTTGGATCCAGTGGAGTTGTAAACCATCTCAGTGTTGGCTGGGGTCTCCACATGGCTTCTCTAGTTCTCGTAGCACAGGGTCTGTCAGCATAGTGCCATGTGTCTTATCAGTCAAGCATCTCCAAGGGAGTAGAGAGAGGTGTCTCCCACTTCCAAGGAGGGGGGAAAAACAGATTTTCCAGAATTCTCAGGAGAAAACCAAGTCCACAAACAAGTCCCTTTCATTCTTAATCCTCTCAAATTGACACCAAATTATATAACTACCACAGCATTCCTTTCTTTTTTGTTTGTTTGTTTTTTAGGCATCACTGCTCTCTGGTGGTCTTGGGAGCTACCCAGTGCTGCTCTTGAGAGCTGATGCTGGATTTGAACCGCCAAGCTCGTGAGTCACAGTCCCGCAATCAACCACTTACACCACCGGGGTTCAGCCCAACATCCCTTTCATAGGTTGCTTCTCCACATTTACGCACCAGACCCATCAACAAAAATATCAGAGCTGTCTCTGCAATGTAGACACCTCCCCTCCCCCGGTCTTAACTTGATTTTCCTGTAAGGTTTTCCTCTCCTTCCTGTGAAGACTGTTACTTTTTCGCAGCTTTGTCTCAATGCTGTATAGCATCATGTGGATGGATGGCCTTTTCCCATTGCTATTTGGTTTTTAATTCACACTTTCCTATACAAATACATTTCTTTTTTTTTTCTTTTTTTCTTCTTTTTCTTCTTTTTTTCTTCTTTTTTTTTCTCTTTTTTTTTCCTTTCTTGCATACAAATACATTTCAATGAAGAATGCTTTCTCTTACTCTTTTGGCAGAGCCCTGGTGTTGCTGCCTGGTAATCACTGGACTGCAAACGGAAAGGTTGGCAGTACAAACTCACCAGCAGTTCTTAGGGCGAAAGATGAGGCTGTCTGTTCCTGTAAAGATTTCCAGCCCCAGAAACACAATATGTGGCCACGGTAAGTTGGACATTGCCTTGATGGCAATGGTTTTTTTGTTGACTTGTTTTATTTTGTCCCTCTTTCCTTTGGATGAGCTATCATCCCATAGAGAAATCTGGGGATAGTCGGGAATGCAATGTAAACAAACAGGGTGTCTTTTTCTCCCATACAAGTCTGAAGATAGGCTGGTTGGGTAACTGGGGTGCCAGCCAATTAATTTTGGATTTCTGCTCCAAGATTCTACGTATTTCATTGTTGTATCTTCTTTGTTCAGGAGCCCTGGTGGTGTAGTAGGTTATGCCTTGGGCTTTGAACTCTAAAGTTAGCAGTTCAAAACCACCAACCGCTCTGAGAGAGAAAGGTGAGATTTTCAACTCCCGTAAAGAGTTATAGTCTTAGAAACCTACTGGGACAGTTCTACTCAGCCCTGTAGGGTCACTATGAGCTGGAATCGACTCGATGGAAGTGCGTTAGTTTTTTGAGATCTCCCTTGGTTATATTATGGTCATCATTTTCAGTGTTATATTTGTATTTCCGACAGGGAGAAGGAGAAAATTGTCCTAGAGTTGGTCAAACAGCTCTTGGAGATTTTGTTTTCACTGTTTCTTTGTCTGTGGCCATACTGCCCTACACATTCAGGATGAATGACAGAATGTGCTGTATTCATGATCTGCCTGCTTTCGATTGAACAAGAGATCTGAACAAATATGAGGCTATTTTCCACTCATTTAAAATTAATAGAAATCAATAATTTAATATTGTTGTTTCTCTGATGCTTGAGCCAGATGATTTCACCTATGCTGAAGTACATCATTTCAGAAGACTTGTTAGTGATTTAAAAATGCTTTTAAGAGATTCCCAGAGTTCCACTATTGACAAAGAGCTTGCTGTAGGGATCAAGTAAGTTAAGTCAAATTTTGGAAGCACAGTTTGACTGAGAGCAAGACTGAAAGAGAAGACTGGGGCATCACTGATAATTACTAAGAAAGAAAGTTTTCAAATTGACAACACAAATCTGGTGGTCAGAAACAAGCTCTGCAAACCAAACCTTCCACCATTGAGTTAAACCTGACTCGTAGTGACTCTACAGGCCTGACTTGCAGTGCCCCAGAGGATTTCCAAGATTCTCAATCTTCAGGGAAGCAGATTACCAGGTCGTTTCACCTATGCTACTGCTGGTAAGTTTCGAGCTGCCAACTCTTTGGTAAAGAGCTGAGTGTTTAACAACTGTGCAAGGGGGACTCTAACTCCTTAGCAGAGACAAGATGATACCCAATATGAGGAGGAGGCTCCTGAGTAGTCCTCAATAGATCCAAGCAAGACAACATCCTTGCCAACTTCACATTTTTCTCCAGTTATCATGATGCTACCTGTTGATCGATTTGTGAGAATTTTGGTCTTCTTTACATTGAGCTGTAATCTATACTGAAGACTGAAGTCCTTGGTCTTTATCTGCAAGTCCTTAAAGTCCTCCTCACTTTCAACATGCAAGGTTTTGTCATTGCAGGTTATTAATAAACCTTCCTTCAACTCGGATGCACATAATCCTTCATATCAGCCAGCTTCTCTGACGATTTGTGCGGCATACAGATTGAATGAGTATGGCAAGATTATACAACCTGTCACACATGCTCTCTGATTTAAAACTATGCAATATTCCCTTGCTCCCTTCACACAACTGCTTCCTGATCCATGTCCAAGTTCTGTATGAGTGTAATGAAGTGTTCTGGAAACCCCATTCTTCTCAAGATTATCCATAGTTTGTTATGATCTGCACAGGCAAATGACTTGGCATAGTCAATGAAGCACAAGGAAACATCTTTTTGGTATTCTTTGCTTTGAGCCAAGAAAGATTAATCAGACCTCAGCAATGATAAATGATATTCCTTGTTGCCTATTTTTTTTTTCTGAATCCAGCCTGAGCCTCTGGCAGCTCCCTGCCAATGTACTACTGCAAACATTGTCAGATAAACTTCAGCAACAGTTTACTTGCATGTGTTATCAATGATATTTTCTATAGTTTGAGCATTCTGTTGGGTCACCTTTTATTGGAATGAGTAAAAAATATGGATCATGGATCACTTCCAGTTGGCCAAGTAGCTGTCTTCCAAATTTCTTGGCATAGGCAAGTGAGTGCTTCCAGGGCTTCCTCAACTTGTTGAAACATTTCAATTGGTGTTCCATCAATTCTTGGAGCCTTGCTTTTGGCTAATGCTTTTAGTGCAGCTTGAACTTCTTCCTTCAGCACCATGGGTCTTGTGACCTCCTGAAATTGTGGAATGTCAACCAGTTCCTTTTGGTCCAGTGACTGCCTATTCTTTCCATCTTTTTTGGATGATCCATGTATATTTCAATATTTTGTCCATAGAATCTTTTAATATAGTCACTTGAGGTTTGGGTTTTTTTCTTGAGGTTTTTCAATTTAAGGTATGCTGAGCATACATAGTGAGACAGTGATTATTCCCCCAAACAATTGGCAGGCATCACAGGACATGAGAAAGTTATGTCAGACCATTGGTATAAAATAAATCCATGAATGAGTGGATTATGCCCAACTTTTCCTGCTACAAAGTGAGGGCAAATCAGACCAGAGTAGAAATGTTCAGCCCTGGGTTCCCCTAGTGCACATTATTTACTTTCTTTCTTTTAAAAATCATTTTATTTGGGGCCCTTACAGCTCTTATCACCATCCGTCCATCCATCCATCCATCCATGCATGCATCCATCCATCCATCTGTCATGTCAAGCACATTTGTATATTGATTGCCATCATCATTTTCAAGTCATTTTCTTTCTACCTGAGCCTTTGGTTTCAGCTCATTGCTTTTCTCGTTGTTTTCTCATGGATGATAGAAGCAGAGTTATTAATGTTTGTCATCTCTAGGAGCAGGCTTGTTAATGTGTGTCCCTATCCTTGTGGAACCTCCGCCAATTGATGGACTGATTACTGAGGATTACAACTTGGAAGTGTGATGTCAGATCCATCCCTTTCCTTGGCTGCTCTCTTGTGACTCTCTTTGAATAGGAAGTGCTTTTGTGCATGTAGGACAGTCCTGAACTTTGTGCACAATGGTGTTGTGAGCAGAACAGAAGCTGACTTTCAGGTTCTTAGCTCTGAGATACCGGCCAGGAAGCCAACCAAGGTCTTGCTGCTATGTTTGAGGGGTTTCCACTGTCATTGAGTTCATTCTGCTCATGGAAACATATGTGCATCAGAGTGGAACTGTGCCCAAAGGGGTTTCAGGATCTGGTTTTGGGGAAGAAGAGTGCCAAACCTTTTGTCTGAGCTGTCTTTGGGTGAATTTGTACCTGCAGCCTTTTGATCATCAGCCAAGGGTGTGAACTCTGTACCAACCAACGATTTCATGGGTGGGATAGTTCTGCAAAGTGATGGTTAGGGAAGACATCTCCCAAGAAGGAGACAGGAGTGATCAGGGGGGTTGCATGAGTCAAAGTCATCTGAGAAGGCCAGTGTCAGCCCTGTGAAAAAGTAGATGGTGACTGTGGGGCCAGAGACTCCAATCTCCCCACATTGGTTCAGGATTTTATAACCACATGTCACCTTGCAGTAGGCACTCCAATATTAGCAAAAGCAGGCAATATTAGCAATATAACAGGCAAGAGCTATAAGAGACTTGGAGAACAACTCTCCCAAACTTCATTATCTTACAGGAGGGGGAAAAAAGCCCACAGAGCCCAAGAAGGATTCTATGTCAGGTTCACCGTTTGATGACACCCACTGAAAAGATGATCAATCTCTGCCATTGTTCTTTGGTGATGCTCCCAAGATGATTCCTTGTCATTTTCTGAAAGGTTCTGACTTCTTAGGTGGGACACAGACCTTTGATTTACAAACAAACCTCTTGATGAATAGTCACTTTAGGCGTTCACAATTGACTACTGAACAGTGAAAACCTTCATATGAAGGAAGTGTTAAACCACAGTGCTCTTGTGCTAAATGTGGGTATCTGGAAGGAGCTTTCTAGGTCTTAAAAGTCACAATCCATACATCCATACTCTGTATGTCCTCATTGTATGAGGGCATATTTACTGCCCTCATCATTCTCAAAATATTTTCTTTCTACTTAAGTCCTTGGTATCAGCTCTCCTTTTCCCATTCCCTACCCATTCCCCTCTCTTCATGAACCCTTGATCATTTATAAATTATTATTATTTTGTCAAATCTTACTCTGTCCGATGTCTCACTTCACCCACTTCCCAGTTGTCTGCACCCCAGGGAAGGGCTTATAATAGGGCTTATAAAGATCCTTATAATAAGTTTCCTTTTACTGCCCCACTTTCTCTCCAACCTCATGGTATTGCCACTCTAACCACTGGTCCTGAAAGGATCATCTATCCTGGACTCCCTATGTTTTAGGTTCCTGTCTATACCCGTGTACATCGTCTGATCTAGTTAGATTTGTAAGATAGAAAAGGGATCATGATAGTGGGCCGAGGAATCATTTAAGAACTAGAGAAACATGTTTCATCATTGCTACACTGCATCTTGACTGGCTTGTCTCCTCCTGACGACCCTTCTTTAGGGGGACAATCTCTTTCTTTCACCCCTTGAAATGCTGCTGATGTAATGGAGAAAGAAAGAGCAGCTCAGAGTATTCATTGAGAGTTTGTAGAAGGGTCTGACAGGAAGAAGTAATAGGAAGGGAGGCAAAGAAAGTGGTGAGGCTGTTAGGAGGAACAGCCTGTGGACACAGCATGAGCACTTCCTTGGTTTCTTCTGGAACTCACATGTCACGTTATTGTGGGACTAGGCTTGAGATGGAGAACAGAGTAAGGAAAGGCCATTGTGCCCAGCATATCACCCTACCTAAAGCTGGTGTGGGCTAATAAACCACATTCCCATCTCCGAGTGCTGTTGCACAGCTTGGTAGGTACTATCAGTAGTCCAGTAAAACTGGAAGACCAAGCAGTTCTTGTGCCATGCTTATTTGGTGGGCCTTTTGTTGTTGTTGTTGTTAAGAAACTAACTTTGGTGGTGCAATGGATTAAACATATACCTGCTGACCAAGAGGCTTGTGGTTCACATCTACTAGGTGCTCCATGGGAGAAAAATGAGACTGTCCGCTCCCTTAAAGTCTTATAGTCCAACTATTGGGAAATCCAATAAGCAGTTTAAGTTGTTGAGTGCAAAATTGGTCATCTGAAATGTAAACTCCTAAATATTCACAATAAAAATTTAAAAATAGATTAATAACCTCAGAATCTCAGGGGGGCAGCCTTATCCTGTAGAATCACTATGAGTCAGAAAAAACTTGATGGCACTGAGTTTGCTCTTTGTAAGAACTCCATAGCTTTAGCTTTCCTACCACATCTGCTTTACATGAATTCCATTACTTATTTATTATTTTTTGGCCAAATATACTGACTTCACTGTTATCTAGTCAACATTATCATGCATGCAATTTAATAAAACCATTTATATCTATCATGTTCTGCATCCATCACCAATATCTGTTGTCAGATTCCCCATCCCCATAAACAAAACTTGGTGCTTCCTCAATAATTATTCACCTTTCCCCCTATCCCGCTTCACCTTAGTAAGCACTCTTAAACTCTAATCAATGTATATTTTTCTGGTCTAGGTTTTCATGTAATTGCAGATAATAGTTATCCTCTTGTGATTGATTTATTTCTTTCAGAATATTATTTTGAAGAGTCATCCACATGGTAGTGTGTATCAGGACTTCATTTCTTTTTATAACTGAGTAATCACCCATTTCCATGAATGTACCCTACTTCCATTTCCATTTACTGGTTAATGAACATTTAGGTTATGTCCATGTGTAGTCAGGTAGACTAGAGGAACAGATTTCTTTGGCACACATATCGATATAAGGAAAGGGTTTATATACAAAAGAAATGTGACATTAAGAAGACATCCCAATCCAGTCCAGTACAAAGTTGTAAGTCCGATATTAACCCATATGCCCGAAATCAGTCTAAAAAGTCTCCTTCTGACTCATAAAGTCACAGGTCAGTGGGTGCAGAATCCTGGCAGGGGTCTCCACATGGCTTCTCACTTCCAGGGCTCAGGGTCCATCAACAGCAGAAGCAACTCATCACTGGCAGAGGTCTCCATCTGGCCGCCCCAGCTTCAGAGGTCTGGCTCCATCAGGGCAAAGCTGTGTGGTCTCTCTGCCGGCTCCTCCAGCTTCTCAGATGCTGCCAGCTTGTCTTGTCCATGATTAATCGTCTCTGAGACTAACTCCCACCAATTGGGGGAGATAGCTTCTCATCTTCACAAGGGAAATATCGTGAGATTTCCCAGGAGTCTCAGGTGAAAACCATGCCCACATAGAGGCCTCATTGGCTACTCAATGGCTATCTCCAGATTAACAGGCTAGACTCCACCCCTACATTTCAATCATAAAATTAACATAAGCAGATGACTACCACAGTCCACCTTTGGGATACTGTGAATAGTGCTTTGATGTACATCAATGTACATGTGAGAGTACATGTGCCTTCAGATCTCTTGTGCATATAACTAAGCATGGAATTTCTGAGTCAGCAAATACTACACTACAGTCAGGAGCTATAGGAGCCATGGTGGTACAGGGGATTGATTATCAGTTGGGCTGTTAACTGAAAGGTTAGCAGGTCAAACCTATCAGTCTCCCTGAGGGAAAAAGATGAGGCTCTCTGTTTGTGTAAAGATGTACAGCCTATGAATAAGTTGCTATGAGTCAGTATTGGCATTATGTTTAACTATTGAGGAGCGACCAATCGATTTCCTAAATCAGAAGTGCCATTTTACATTCTTTTTTTGCAAAGTATTTATAAATTTTATTAAGCATTTTATTGGACGCTCTTACAGATATGATAACAATTCATAATTCAGTTAGCTCAGACATGTTTTATAATTGTCACCACCATCTGTTTCAAAACGTTTTCTTTCTTCTCGCTCTTTTGTGTCAGCTCCCCTTTATCCATTGTTCTCCTTTTGATCCATGTTAAAGTTGTTCTAGTTACCACGGTGTGAGTTTCACATTCACCTACCGAGAAAGTGTAGGGTCTTGATGTTTCCTGTTATATGATTTAAGGAGGAGCAGAGAGGAAAAAAAAAAAGATAGGGGCCAGCTCTAATCCAATCCCAAACTGTAATTAGTAATACAGTAAAACCTGCAAGAGGTGGATCTTTTGTAATGCCACACCTTGTCAGAGAAGGAAAAATGCAAATATTTTACATTCTAATGGGTAATAGAATTGTAATAAGTCCATATTTGGTAAAAGCCAGAAAACCTGTGAGGTCCAGAAAAAACAAGACAATCCTATCTAATTATGACTTTCACTGTGATGAAAATGCAAACCAATAAGTATTGAAAGCGAACTTTGTACTTAGCATTTTTCTATGACCATTATTTTTATCAGCTCATTTACTAATCATAACATACTATTATTAACTGCACATTAGAGATGAAGAAACAAAGAGACAAAGAAGTATATACCCAGTGCAAGTTTGCATAGCTCATAACTGGCAGAGTGGGCTTTTCTTTGGGTAGCAGTCTTTGCTTTGTTAATGCAGATAAATCACCAATCTTTGATAGTTCCACTCTCGGCTTGCTTTTTGGAAGGTGACTCTTAGAGAAACCAAGGGAAGGACTGTAGTCTTGATGAAGGGGTCGAGCCCTACATCTATCCATGTAGTGCTCTCTGTACCCTTCGGGACTCTGACATAGAGTGGACAGGCTTCCAGCCTGAGGAGCTGACTGACTACCCGCTGACTACCTGACCTGTGGCCACCTGCCTGACATAGAAAGAAATTTTATCCTTTTTTTTTTTTGTGGGCATCACTGCCTCTGGTGGTCATGGGCGCTACCCAGCTGCCGCTGGATTTGAACCGCCAAGCCTGCAGACTGCAGTTCCACACTCAACCACTTATGCCACCAGGGCTCAGCCCAAAACTTTATCCTTTTAATGGAAATTTATGGACCATTTTTTGAAGATAAATGACACATAAGCACTGAGCTCATGTTCTTAACATCTGTAGTATATGTCTGGGGAAATGCAAACTTCCCCAAACGCTATTTGAAGGTAGACTTTATTAGCCTCAGCTAAGGTAGTAGAAGTCCTTGTCAGGCATCCACAGGTGAGAAATGTAGCCTTCCTGTTGCAGAATGGGCATGTCACTCAAAATCTATTAGAGTGACCCAAGGGGTAGGGAATGGCAAACCACAGTGCATTAAAATCTTGTACTAGTTTCCACAGGAGTTATACGTGCCCCTGAGAAGAGAAGATGGACATAAATTCTTGTGCAGATGTGTAAATAAAAAGGCCCTTTGGCAGAGAGGCTGAAGTCATACTCATTCTTCATAATCAAATAGGACTACAACTGCTATTATTAGACATTGTTCCATCAAGTGGAAAAAGGGTTCCTTCAGGAAAAATGTGGACTGAAAACAGATGGCAGAGTAACCTTTGGAAAAGAGTTGCTTTACACTTCCCAGAAAATCCTTTAGGAACGACATTCATATGGGCTACTTCAGCTGTGAACAAAATATCAAATCTACAATAACAAGCACAAGGAGAATTTTACCTACAAAAGAAAAATCAACACTTAGCTCATCAAAACAGAAATGCTCAGTTAACAATAGTTAACGTGATCGGTTAGTGTAAGACATGAAAAAATAGTAATCATTTATAAATTATCAAGAGTTCAAGAGAGGAAGGGTGTGGAAGTGTGGGGGGGCGGCGGGTGATGAGGAGCTGATACCAAGGACTCAAGTAGAAAGAAAGTGTTTAGAAAATGATGACAACAAGTGCACAAATGTGCTTGACACAATGGATGGATGGATGGATTGTGATAAGGGCTGTAGAAGCCCCCAATAAAATCACTTTTTAAAAAATAATTAACTTGTTTCTATGGTGAAGGCATATACAACTCTTTTATAGCTCTCCTTTCTTAAACAGATACTTTCTGAAGCACATTTGCTTCCTCTCACTACCCACCCCACCCTACCCCCAAGAATTAAGTCTTCTTCCTCTTCTGCACCTAACGGTCTACATGGAGTTGGTCTTGGCAAGCAGAGATGGCTGCTCCAGTTAATTAAGCTCTTCCCTAAAAGTAGCCATTGAGCTGATCCTGATGCATGGAAATTCCCTGGTGGCGTGTCAGGGTGTGACTGTACCCCACTGAGTTTTTAATGGCTGATTAAAAATAAGACCCAGGTCTTACCCCCCACCCCCACCCTTAAATACCTCCGATGGACTCAAACCTCCAGCCTTTTGGTTAGCAACTGAGCATGCGTTCCATGTGCACGACCCAGCATTACTGATGCAAACTTAGTATTTTAAGTTACAGGAAGCACTCCAGCTTTCTTGACAAATGGAAGCCTCTTCATTGGATAAGGGTATCTTTGGAGTGCTGTCGTTGTTCTCTCACAGCTGGTCGGCCAGCTGGCATCAAATTGTGCTAGGGCCAGACCCATTTCCTCGGCTTATGGCCATAGGTCTGTCATTGGTTTCCCTAAGTCAGGGGCAAAAACAACTGAAGGAGAGGGTGAGTTAGTTAACACTAATCAAGCCGAGGCAACCCGCAGCACTAAAAAAATACCTGATGCATGCATGAAATCAGGAATGAATGAGTCGTCAGGGCATATCTCAGATTCACAAGCACTGCTGAGAGTGTTACTGGCATGCCAGCAGGATTCTAAACCCACAGAGGGCAAGTAGATTCAGATTCACCTCAACCCTATGAAAAAGAGTAGAACAGCTCCTTAGGGTTTTTAAGGCTCCCAGACTTATTTAGTCTGCTGTCCCCTATCCAGTAAAAAAAAAAAAATTACTCAGCACCCCCTGGCAATAAAAACCTTTATACTATCTATAAAATCTATGATCAGATGATCAAGGTGGATGTCAAGGGACTGTGGCCTAGATTGTACTAGAGCCCGTGACCTTTAAAAAAAATGTTTGTACTGTGGATCATAATCTGGGATAAAGTGTAGGTATCTGTTTTTGCAGTCCATCCTGGGTTGTTCTTGACTATTTATCTGTTAGTTTGCTGTACTGGGGTAGCTCGTGTGTTGCTGTGAGGCTGGGAGCTATGCCCCATGTATTTCAAATACCAACAGGATTGCTCAGGGTGAGTAGGTTACAGCAGAGCTTCCAAATTAGAAACAGACTAAGATGAAGAAATAGCCTCTCCTTTCCTGAGGAATTAGCAACAGAAAACCTTATCAGCCCCAGCAGAACACTGTCAGATACTGAGGACCTCATACATAGTGGAACACTGTCAGATACCATCTCTGGTCAAAGGGCCCTGAATCAAATATGACTGAGGAAGAGCAGCTACTTTCTCAAAGTAGTCTCAACCATAATTACGTAGGTGGAGTAAAGCATTGGGGACCTCGATTTGCTGACGGGGCATGGCTCAAAATGAGAACAAGCAACTATAAATATTCACTTATAATTGGAATTTGAAATGGAGGAAGTAAGAATCTAGGAAAATTGAAAGTAGCAGAAGTGAAATGGAATGCATAAAGGTACATATGCTAGACATTAGTGAGCAGAAACAGCATGTTATTGGTCATTTTGAAACAGATCACCACATGGTTTAGTATTCTGGGAATGATAGATTCAATGACATCAAAGTCTTGTCAAAAAGGAAATGTCAAGACTATCTTGAAGTACAATGCTTTCTGGGACAGGATAATATTTATCTGCATACAAAGAAATCCAGTCAATACAATGATTATCCATATCTTCCCACCAAACACTAAAGCAAATGACGAAGAAATTGAAGCATTCTACCAACTTCTTCAGTCAGAAATTGATCAAGCATACACTCAAAATGCATTGATAATTATTTATCAATGGGATGCAAAAATTTGAAACAAAAATCAAGTAACAGTAATTTGAAAATGTAGCCTTGGTGATAGAAATGGGGCTGGAGATTGTAGGACAGAATTTTGCAAAGACCAAGTACACTTTCCCCCCAACAATACAAATGGTGATTGCACATGTAAAGTTTTCCAGATGGAATATACCGAAATCAAATGGACAACCCCTGTGGGAATAGATGATGGAGAAGCTCAATATCAGTAGCCAAAACAAGGCAAAGGGCTGACTGTGAAATGATCACCAGTAGCTCTAATGTAAGCTCAAGTTGATGTTGAAGAAAATTAAAACAAGTCCATGAGAGTCAAAATAAGACCTTGAGGATAACCCACCTGGATTTTGGTACTATCTCAAGAGTAGATTTGGCTCATTGAATACCAATCATAAAAGATCTGATGAGCCATGAGATATCATCAAGAACATCATACTTCAGGAAAGTATCATGTCATTAAAATGATAAGAAAGAAAGAAATGATCAAAGTGGATGCCAGAACAATCTATGCAACTTGCTCTTGAAAGTTGAGGAGCGAATGGAAATGCAACCAATGATGAGGAACAAGAGCTGATAGAAAATCTTGAAGACTAACTCGAGAAGATAAAGTATTAGAGTGAAATGTGCAAAAACCTTGAGCTAGAATATCCTAAAAGGAAGAACATGCACATCAAACCGCAAGCTGAAAGAATTGAAGAAAAACTCAAGCCTCAAGTAGCAATGCTGAAGAATTTCAAGGGCAAAATATTGAACGATGCAGGTAACATCAATAGAAGATGGGAGGAGTGCACAGAGTACTTCTTATCATTTCAAGAGGCAGCATATGATCAAGGACTGATGGTACTGAAGGAAGAAGTTCAAGTTGCACTGAAGGTGTTGATGAAAAATAAGACCCCTGGAATTTACAGAGTATCAATTGGAACATTTCAACAAACTGTTGAAGGGCTGGAAAAACACACACCCATGCCAAGCAATTTGAATGACAGCTACCTGGGAAACTGACTTAAGATATTCATACTTTAATCCTTTCCAAAGAAAAGTGACTCAACAGACTGTAGAAATGATGCAATAATAACATTGATACTACACACAGATAAAATTCTCCGAGGATCATTCAATAGCTATTGAAGCGGTACATTGAAAGTGAGTTGTCAGAAATTCAAGCTGGATTCAGAAGAGGATATGGAACAAAGGATGATATCATTGTTGATATCAGATGGATCTTGGCTAAGAGCAGAGAATACAGGGCTACAGAGGGGTGTTTACTTGTTTTACTGTTTATGAAAATGCATTTGACTGTTTGGATCATAGCCAACTATGGATAACATTGAGAAAAATCGAAATTCCAGAAAACATTGAGGTACTCACATTGGACCTATACATGGACCAACAGGGTGCTAGCTGTTCACAAAGAACAAGGGAATTCTGAATGGCTTAAAATCAGGAAAGATATGCAGCAGAGCTATATTCTTTCACCATACTTACTCCATCTTTAGCAAATAATCTGAGCAAATAATCAGAGATATTGGGCTATATGAAGAAGATGATGGCATCAGGATTGGAGAGAGGCTTATTAACAACTGGTTACATACAGTTGACACAACCTTGAGCCCGGAAAGTGAGGAAGACTTGAAGTTTTTGCTCAAGAAGGTCCTTCAACACGGAATACAACTCAATATAAAACAAGACAAAAATGCCTACAACTGGGCAAATAAATAACATCACAATAAATGGAGAAAAGATTAAAGTTGCCAAGAATTTCGTCTTGCTTGAATCCACAATCAATGTTCATGGAAGCAGCAGTCAAGGATTTCATTGGATTTCAATGACACATTGCATTGGGTAAATCTGCTGCACAAGATCTCTTTAAAGTATTGAAGACCAACGATGTCACTTTGAGAATTCAGGCATGTCAGATTCAAGCCATGATGTTTTCTGTCACCTCATATACATATGAGACTTGGAAATTGATAAGGGCGACTGAAGAAAAATCTACACATCTGTATGATGGTGCTGACAAAGAAGATCAAAAGTATCATGGTGTGTTAGTCTAGGTAGACTAGAGGAACAAATTCATAGACACACATATGGATATAAGGTTATGGTCTATATACAAGAGGAACAGGATATTAAGAAAGCATCCCAACCTACTTCAGTTCAAAGTCATATAAGTTCGATATTAGCCCATATGCCTGATACCAGTCTATAACATCTCCCTCTGACTTATGAAGTCACAGGCCAGTGGGTGCGGAATCTCGGTGCTGGCAGGGGTTTCCCCATGGTTCCTTGCTTCCAGGGCTCAGTGTCCATCAATAGCATCCAGGTTTGGTAGAGGCAACTCAGCCCTGACAGGGCTCTCCACATGGCTTCTCCAGCTTCAGAGATCTGGTTCCATCAGGGTAAGGCCGTGTGGCTTCTCTTCTGGCTCCTTCAGCTCCTTGGACGCTGCCAGCTTGTCCATAATTCATTGTCTCTGAAACTAACTCCCAACAACTGGGGAGATAGCTTCTCATCTCCATGAGGGAACTATCACAAGATTTCTCAGAAATCTCAGGAGAAAGCCATGCCCACACAGAGGCCTCAGTGGCTACTCAATGGCTATCTCCAGATTAACAGTCTAGACTCCATCCCTGCATCTCAATCATGAAATTAACAAAGCATATGACCACCAAACATGGACTACCAAAAGAACCAACCAATATGCCCTGGAAGAAGTAAAGCCAGAATGCCCCTTGTCAGCGAGTATGGGAAGACTTCCCCTCATATCCTTTGGAGACGCATAGGAGAAATCCATCTTTGGAGGAAGACATCGTGCTTAGTAAAGTGGAAGCTCAGCAACCAAGAGGAAGACCCTGAAGGAGATGGAGGGACACAGGGGCTGCAACCAAGGGCTCCCATATAGCAATGATGGTGAAGATGATGTGGGACTAAATTAGTTACAGCCAGCTCAAAGTCACTGAACAACAACTAATTGGGGATCATTCCAGTGCCCCTCAGGGTCTGGGGATCAACACTTTGGGAAATACTGTCCTTTACATAAATAAATACATTTAAAAAAATGAAAGCAGATGACCTCATCTTTCTCGCACCATGTGGTTGGTGAATTGAAATGATCGATCTTGCAATTATCAGCCTAGTGTCTAACCCATTGTGCCAACATGGCTCCTTAAGCAGGCCTATGGGATCCTTATGATTAATTAGTCATTGAGTTGTGGTGATGCCGCTATCACAAGTGCATGTGGGACTGTACCAGCTAAGAACTTCAGTATTAAGTCACGATGTGCGCAAGCCAAAATGATCTAATGACAGCAGTCCTTACTGGAGTTCCTGGCACCCATCAGCATCTTGTAACATCCCTCATCATCACCAAACAGTGGCATCTCCACCACTGTGGCATTTGCCTCAGAGTTCAGCTAACTCAGCCACAGCCATTCTTTTCTAGCTTTGGATAGGACTTGAGAGAGAAGGTCCCCTCTGCTCTTGTTTATAATGGGGATTCTTGCCCTTTTAAAGGATCCTCTCACGGTTCCCAGAGGAGGAGGGAGAGATATTTAAAGAGATGTCAACCTGTCCTGTTTATACAGATGGTGCCTTAACCTCTGAGGGCTGCCACAACAAGTTTGCTCCAACTGACTGATTTAAAAGAGAAAGATTGTTCTCGTACTGTTTGGGCCAGAAGTCTGAAATCAGTTTCTTGAAGACTGACTTCACTCCCTCTGCAGTGCTCTAGGAGAGAACACTTCCTTGCCTTTTCCAGCGGTTGGTGGTGCTCAGCATTCCTTGGCTTGCAGCCAAATCATTCCAATCTCTGTCTCTGTCGTCATTACATCGTCTCCCTTTGGTATCCTAGTCTTTCAAATTTCCTTGTGCCTTTCTCCTTGGTGCAGGATGGTCTCATCTTGAGATCTCTACCTTGATTACACACCAACAAGTTTTTCCCCAGATAAGTCCATGTTCATAATTTCAGAGAGCTAGAATTTTTCCAACTCTTTAATCTTGGGCCTAATAGGCAGTCAATTCTGACTCATGGTGATGGTACAAAATAGAGCAGAACTGCCCCTGTGAGTGTCTGAGACTGTCAATATTTCACAGAAGTAAAAAGACCCATCTTTCTTCTGCTGAGCAGCTGGTGTTTTTGAACTGCCAAACTCGTGGTTATCAGCCCAACTACATCACCACGGCTCTTCGTTAACCTACTACAGTTTGCCTATATCTCAGTCAAAGTGATGGGCAATAAACTAAAACCTTTTTAGAGCAGTGTTGACTGAGCCTTTTGCATTTTGTTGTCTTCTAATACCTGCCCAGGAGTCGTCTAGGTCCAGGCATTCCAGAACTCAGTCTCTTCACCCCTTTCCTCTTCCAACTTGCTATCCCCATTCATCTCCCAGGCCTATAACTGAAAATATCATTTTAAAAGCACACGGGACAGAGAAGTAGCGCATTCTTAACAAGGTTACAGAGCAAATCTGCAGAGGTAGGGCTGGTGCTCGCTTCCTGATCCCCACTTCATTCAATGTCCTCTTGAGCTTAGTTATTTTGCAATCATATTGCTGTGGCTGCAAGGCATGGAAGGAATCAAACTTTTCCATCAGAGCATGAGGCTTCTTGCATTTCTGGAAGCCTTGCCAGGCAGGGTCCAAAGAAACCTACCAGCCTGTCAACATTCTCCCCAGATGCTCTCACCTCCCCAGTGTCCCAGGCAGGGCAAAGCACAGATGAATGCATTTCTCACCACCTTCTTGGTCAGTAGCTCTCTAGGCAAATTTTTATGTCTTGGGTCCAAGGTGTCTCATGGCAACAGCTTTCAGGCTACTGGCCGATAGCACTAGCTCTGTGGGCTGTGCTGTCCATGCTTATTTCCATCCTCTTTTATTCAGTTTGATTTCATTTAGGCTTGGCCTCACTTCCTGCTCCAGTGCCAGGACCTCAGAACGATTTAGTGATCTAACTGGTAGAACGATTTAGTGATCACCACAGAGAAAGAGTTCTGCACCTCGTTTCTGATGAAGGACTTGGGGTTCTGTTTCAATTCTGTCTCTGTGGTCAGCTTTGTGCCCTGGAGGAGCAGGAAAAGATAGAACATGCTGCAGATCACTGAAAGAACTGCCCTGACTCCCACTCTACTCCTTGAAAAATATTTTAAAAGCCAGTTAATGGAGGATTCTGAATCTGGCATCTAAGGGCATTGGGAGCCAGAAAAAGTCATTCTTTGATGTCTCAGTTTCTCTGTTCTCTCTTATGACAGATGTACCACAGGTGGGTGGCTTTAATAAACAAAAATAGATACTTCTCACAGATCAGAATGCCTGTCGGAATACAGGGTGCTGCCTCAAGGGGCTCTCTAGGGTCTTCGGAGAAATCTGGTTTCTTTCCACTCCTCTAGCCCAGTCTCCTGGATTGAGGAGGTTCGGGGCAGGAATCTCCTGGCTTTTATTTCTTGAGGGGAGTGAGATTCCCCACTTAGCATTTCTGAGAAGGTTTGTTTTAAATTCAGTCCCAACCTAGGTTGGGTCATGTGCCTTATTTATATTATAATCAAGGTAGCCAATCCCCTCAGTGCCCCCCAAGTGCCACATATTCATGATCCTCCTTAGTCATTTGGTGTGAGTGACAAAGAATGGCTAGAAGAGCCATATGAGCTAACTGGGCTGCACTGCAGAGGACCTACAACTCAGCCCAAGTTATCGTTAAGATGTGTGGAGTCAGTTCTGACTCGGCAACCTTACGAACAACAGAACAAAACAATGACCCATCCTAGAGCACCCTCACGATGTTGTTTTGAGGTCCTTGTTGCCACCACTGTGCCGACCCATCTCTGTGAGGGTCTTTCTCTGCCCCTCTCCTTTATTAACGCACAATTCCTTTTTTCCAGAGACTAGTCTCTTTTGGGAAACTACGTGGCCTAGTGGTTACTCCCTGGTCACTCTGAGAAAGACCTCTAGTTCAAAACCACCCAGTGCTCCATAGGAGAAAGATGGGGCTTTCTATTCCAGTAAAGAATTACAGTCTCAGAAATCCACAAGAGCAGTTCTATCCTGTCCTCAAGCATCATCAGGAGTCAGAATTGACTCAATATCAGGAGAGGTCTCTCCAGATAACACATCCAAAGTAAGTGAGACAAAGTCTCATATCTAAGGAACATTCTGGTTGTATGCTTTCCACGACAAATCTGTTGGTTCCTCTGACAATCAATGGCACTTTCTTCACCAACACCATCACTTAAAAGCATCCCCTTTTCTTCACTGGTCCCCTTTTATTGTCCAGCTCTCACATGCGTATGAGGCGACTGAAATACCATGACTTGGGTCAGGTGCAGTCCTCAAAGTGATGTCTCCACTCTTCAGTAAGACTGAAGAATTGATGCATTTGAATTGATGCATTTGGTGAATAATATTGAAAGTAAGTACCATCGACTGCCAGAAGAACAAATACATCTGTCTTGAAAGAAGTATGAGGAGAAGCAACCTTAGGGGCACGAATAATGAGACATCATCTCACACACATTGGACATGTTGTCAGGAGAGATGGGTGCCTGGAGAAGGACATGATGCTTGGTAAAGTAGAAGGGCAAGGAAAAAGAAGGAGGGCTTTACCATGATGGATTGACACTGGGACTGCCACAATGGGTGCAAGCGTAGAGTGATTGTGGGGATGACACAAGGCAGGGTGGTATTTCATTCGGTTGTGCAGACAGGAACTGTGGGTTGGAATCAGGTTAATGGCACCTAACAAGGACAAATTGTTTCAATCACTGTCTCTTCACTTATGGACAAGTTCAGCATGAGCACAGTGAAATGTTTTAGAATTCCCCTCATTCTCAGTGCTATTCTAGTTTGTGGTGACTCATATGGCCTATACATAGCCAGTAAAACACAATTCTTTATTTTTTTTTCGGGGGGGGGGCATCACTGCCCTCAGGTGGTGGGAGTAGGAGGCCCAGCCTTTGCTCCATGGAGCTGGAATTGAACCTCCATCCCAGTGGGCTGCAGTTCCATGCACAACCACTATGCAGTAAAACACAATTCTGATAGTCTTTACTTTCAGCCTCAGTCTGTCAGACCCCAGTAATGATATCCTTTGTTTCATGTCCTCTTCTAAATTTGACTTGGGTTTCTGGTAGCTCTCAGGTGATGTACTGTTTGAATTATCTTCAGCAACATTTTACTTGCATGTGATATTAATGACATAATGATATTGATAATTTATGCATTCTGTTGAGTCACATATTTTGGAACAGGTATGCATATATGAAGGAGTTATACCCCCCCCATGGATTTTTTCAAAGCTATGTATTTAAATCTTTTTACAAAACAAGCTTATCACTTTCAAAGTACTCTCCATTACACTTAAGACATTTGTCAAAGCTGTAATCTGTTTCCATTCTTGGAAACATTTTTCAAACAGCTGTTTCTTCTCATTTTGCATCAAAATGAAGTTCCCAGAAAATTTTATTCCATCTGCATCATTAAGATTGTTTGTTTATTTTATGCTGAATTATTAATTGACTTCTTATAGGTAACTCCAGCCATGTGTTGACACTTGAACTAATATGTATCTTTTTCATTGCATTCCACTCCCTATTGATCCTTTTCCCTGCTTTCAGTGTCAATGAGCGTTCTACCTTCTCTCCTGTTATCCTAGAATAGACCTTGGGAAGTTCCCCTTCTTTACCTGCTATAGATAATTTGACAGTGCAAGAGCGACTAGATAATTGCCTGACACTGGTTCAGACTAGGTCTTGGCAAATGGTTTTTTAAAAAAGGCCCAGCTAGCAAATAGTCTAGGTTTTGCAGGCTGTGTCAACTCTGTTGCAACTACAGTCATGCACCACATAATGAAAGCACATACTCTGAAGGTGCCATGGAACCACACATGTATGTGCCTGTGGTCCTGGACCCCCGAAAGATTGACTTTGAGGCAGCTACTGCTCAGTCATATAGTGAATACCTTCCAGCCAAATGGGCATTACTTTTCAATGTGCCCCCAAACATGTTAGTACTGTATTAAAATATTTTAGCATATCTGGAAGGCTGTCACATGTTTCCATGCATGAAAAGTATACTACCTGCTTTATACTAAGACAAACATTTGATTAACTGTTGTTGAGTGTTACCCTTCCCCAGAGATTCTGACTTACACACACATTTGACTGAAAGACAGATGTAGGAACAGACCAAGTTTGTAATTCGAGGACTACCCATCTATAACATGGTGTCCCCACAGCATCCAAATTCCATAGTGGACAAAGCAACCTATTTCACAGAATGCATTGTGGATGTGAACCGACACATGGTTGTACTCCACTTTAGCAAGAAAGCAGTGATAGACCATACGTAAATGTATGGGTGTGTCTATGTGTCAGTAAAGCGTGATTTACAAAGGCAGATGGTAGGCTGGATTTGGCTCAGGGGTACTTTGCCAACCCAGGACTTAGACAAAACGGGGCCTATTGCCAGTAGCTGGACACACGGTGCCTTCCAACAAAGTCCTGTTTCTGTCAGGAAGAAATCAGAGGGGAATGACGACTGGTGGGCCACTAGCAGTGCCCGCTACCCCTCTGCCAGGGTGATTCATATCTCCAGGTGAGCCCGACCCTTTCTTAGGGCAAACAACTACAAAGGCCTGGAGGGCTTTGTGGAATTGTGGAAATTGTCGGTTTACGTGGTCATAACGAATTCAGGTGAATGGGGTGTCTTTACTTCCTGGCTATTTCTGGTAGGAGGATACACTCTTCTGACCAGTGGACATTGGCAAATGTACCCCCTTCTTCTAAAATCATAAAATCGTAAAATTTTGAAAGTGCTGCTTGGCGCCAGGAACTCACTGGAAGGAAAACTCGGCTGACAGTCCTCACACAGAGCTCAGGCCAGAGCACCTGTGCAGCATATATGCTAATTTGTTTGGAAATATTTATCTATGCAGACGTAGATGGCGCACTTGATGAGTAACTATATTTGTGCGGCCCTCACAGGATTTTTCTTCTGCTTTTAATGCAATCAGTGCATATTACAGAGGCATGAATATGCAAATGCTGAATAAAGCTTGCATTTTTTAATTAAAAAAGCTAAATCAGGGGAATTACAAGCACCCAATTTAACATTTTAAGTATGAAATGAAACGTTCTCCTGCGCTCCCCTTCCTTGCCCTGGGTACTGCTGACAATCAGTACACGACGTGATCATTGTCTTCCAATCCATGTTCCAAAGCATCTGCCTCGGTTTGGTGCAAACCAAAGGGGGGGTCCAGGTGGGGAGAAGCGTCAGGATGAGTCCTCATTCATGTCCTTGGCAGGGAAGGCGACTTATGCTTGTGTTCTTGCAGAGTATCCATACACAAATCCTCGGTTGGGGATTTAATTTCCAAAAGGAAGCACTCTCACACCCCACTCTGTTTGCTCTGAATTCAGAAAAATTACCTTTAAATGGATGTAGCACAGTGGTATGCAACGGGCCCATGATTCTCCCCCAGGAATATATGCATGCTTCCCCCCCCCCCCCCATTCCTTTCTCAATCCAGTAAACACGTGTTCCCTCTCCAGGCTGACTCTTTCCTGAAGAGGCATCAAGTCTCTCTCTACTGGCGTGGGATTAAAGAAGCCACGTTGCAGTCGGTTGATTATTTATTAAACACTTCCTCGTGTGGGATTCAGCACCATCCATAATTAAATTACCAAGGCCCACGCCAGGCTCCTTTGGAGTTTAGAATCTTCCATGGTTGAAGCAGCTGGGTGATCTTGGCCAAGTAGCTGGTCATAATATGCACGCTAATTATGCCTTGTAATTAGGTGCCACTTTATTCAAAGTGCTCCTGCCTGTGCCTGTTGGTTTAATTGGAAGCTTACCCGTGAGCTTCAGGAGGAGCTAGGGTTAGGCCATCCCCAAGTCCCTTATGAAGCTAAAATTAGAGTTTATGCAAGGTGTGTAAAAGGAGGAAAAAGAAAGGGCTAGTCTCACGACAAAGACACCTGATTTAACCGAAATGGCCAAGCCACAGTGAAACAAATAGCAGGAGATCTGTCGTACAAGTACAAAAGAATGCTTTCAAAATGGACAGAGCATTGCATTTAGGGTCCCAGGTTTAGCCACTGTGTTAGAGCAGGTAGACCAGAAAAACAAATCCATAGGAACTCTTAAGAAAGAGCTATATATACAAAAGCAACTGTACATCAAGAAAACATCCCAGCCCAGACCAAGTTCTAGGTCATAAGTCCAATATTAGCCCATATGTCTTAAACCAATCCATAAGTCCTCTTCAGACTCATGAAGCAGATGCAATGACACCAAGACAATCAGAGGCCAGTGGTACAGAATCTTGTGTATCCAGCGGCAGTAAAAGCATCTCAGTGCTGGCAGGGGTCTCCCCATTGCTCCTCTACTTTCCAGGGCACAGGGTATATCAGCATGCTGCCATGTGTCTTGTCAGTTGCAAAGTCTCCCCAGGAGTAATTTGAGAGAGATAGTGTCTCCTGCCTCCACAAAGGAATTGCCCCATTTTTCAAAATTCTCAGAGGAGAAGGCCACACCCACACAATGAGGTCTCATTGACTATCTCCAGATTGACAGACTAGACTCCACCCCTACACTCTTAATCCTCAAATTGACACCAGATTAGGTGACTGACACAGCCACATTATGAGAAAGTGTCCTGTGTAATTTATCTTCTCCCTGGTATCTGACACCCATTACTCTCTCGGTGGTGCAAATAGCTGATGTGCTGAACTGCTCATTGAATGGTCAGCAGGTGATGATCATTCATAAGTACCTCGAAGAAAGGGGATCTGTGTGAAGAAAAGCAGTCATTTAAAACTCCATGAGCATAGGTCTGCTCCAAGGGATCCCCATGAGACTGTTCCCGCAGTCACTGGGACTATGTTCATAGGACACGGCATGCAATCTGAGATTCTCCAAAGAGTGGCCAAGGTTTCCCCAACCATCAATATTAAGCACTCAAGAGGTGCTTAAGAATCTTCTTGTCGTTAGATGCCACTGAGTTGGGTTCTCCATCATAGTACAAAAGAGCATTATGGTCCTGTGCCATCCCCCCAATTGTCAGGCATGAGCCCATTGTTGCAGACACGCTACTGATGCATCTTGTTGAAGAAAGAGCTTTCTCTCTTCTACTGACTCTCTACTGAGCACGGTGCCTTTCTAAATGACCTAGGAGCATTACATTGTTATACACAGGATCATGTTCATCCATGTCTATCATCTTTTGTTCCCTACCCCCTGTGATCAGAGATCTGGCAAGGTGTTATTTTGTAACATTCCGTTTAGGTTAAATGTTCCACCTAGGTGAGGAAAATCTTTTTAAATCCTGGAAATCTGAGTTTGTGTAAAGGGACCAGCTTAGCTCTTTCAAATTCTGTGAGGCTGAGTTTCCGAGAGAGATACCTTCTCCTGAGACAGAGGCCAGTGCTGCCTCCACCCTCTATCTTTCTTTATCCACTCTGACACCAGCTGTTCCTCTGGAGGATCCTCTACTTTGCTGGCTTCCAGAATTCATTGTAATGGTCACACAGAATTTACAGGCAACACTCACAGTTATAAGGAGGAGTTCAGAGATGACCGCAAAAGAAGATTAGTAAACAATAGGGATACAGTCACTGGGCCACAGAAATTCCTCTCTGTAGCCTAAAACCAAGTCACCCTCCAGTCCTTGGTCTCTCAGCTCCATGGTCCCTTGGCCTCTGCTTCCATGGGTTCGGGAGCTAGTCCTTCCTTGCTTTCCAGTCTCATGGTCTTGGTGCTGCTCCTCTGCTCCATCTTGTGGTCTGGTGCCTCTGAATTTAATCTCCACTACTTCAGGCAGATTTCAAATGTACACTTCCTCCAATGTTCCTAGAATTTGTTTCTCAGCTCCTGCTTCAAAGATAGCTCATCCTATACTCAGGGGGGTCATAGTTAAAACTGACCTCCAGCAATGCTATAGATGCCCTAGGCATATAACCTAGGTACATGACTTTTAGAGATATGGATGGAAGAGGCCTATGAAGAAATGTCTTCCACCTCATCAAACTTTCATTGAGTGGCTGAGGGCTTAAAGTTTTTTTTTGCCAGTCAGGGATGCCTGTAACTATCCAGTTTGACCAGAGCTTTACTTGGCCAGAGTGGAAGGCCCAAAGGACCAGAAAGAGTGGTCACTTCAGACTTGGCTACGTTTTCAAAGTCACAAAGAATCCTTGCCTATCTAGACACAGGCTCATGCTGCATTGAAACCAACGCATGAAAAGATGCTCAATGCCAATATAGTCTGCCATATTAGATGCCGGAGAGTCCATTCCAACTCACAGCGACCTTAGGGAAATGCCAATCAAAATGACATTGACCCCCACAAAGAGAACTATTATGTTAAAATATCTTTTTAAAAACTAAAAAGCAAATGTTGATGAGACCAAGGCTCTTGCCTTGGTAGTGGGGGTATAAAATGATGCTACCACAATGGAAAGCAGTTGAGAGAAACACAGAAGAATGCATGACTCTGCCAGTCCACCCCTAAGTTTATATCCCAAACTATCCCAAGCAGGGTTTGATACAGGCATATGTACACCAACTTTCATTGTCGCATTAGTCACAACCCGAAGATGGAAACGACATGAGTTATCTCTCAACAGATGACTGTTGAGACAAAAGGGGGTGTATACATATTTTGGAATATTACTTCGCCAGAATGAGTAATAATATTCTGATCCATGACACTGCTCGGATGAACTTGAGCAACACACGGAGCGAATGAAGTAGGACAGAAAAGGACAAGTGTTATCCACATGGATGGAATAAAAAACCTAGGTGAGCCATGCACAGAAACAGAGAGTAGAGTAGCAGTTATTCGAAGGTCGGGATCATAGGGAAGAGCACATTATTGCTTAATTGGATACGTTGGGATTTAGGCCACTGAATTGTACCCATAAGCATGATGAAAATGACAAGACTTTGTTACATGTATTTCCCAACAATAAAATGTTTTTTTTTTTTTCCTGGAAGAAAACAAAAAGGAAGGAAACTCTCGTTGGGTTCACAGGGAGTAGGTTAATTCATCTGGGCTGTCTGTGTGGCTGTGGGTTACTCTCAGGTACGTGTAAGGTGGTGTGATCCTGCATGTCAACACAGCACGAAGCATGAGAGACGCTCTGTCAACACACAAAACCATTAGTCTATCCGCAGCTGATGCCTTTGAGTCATCTTATTAAGAATCAGGGCAACCCGAATACATTTCTCCCTAGCAGTACAGATGGAGTCCAGGAAACCGAGCAGATGCGTCGCAGCTAATCAGGCAGAGGCGCAGCAGGGTAACTCAAAGCTAGCATTCACATGCCTTCGTGAACCTTAATTAAAGAGCTGGGCGCCTCCTTTTGTTTTATCTGTTGCCAGTGTTTGGTCTCCTATTGTGACAGTTTTTTTAAAAAAAAAAATAACCATCAATTTTCTAGGATCATCTAACAGGGAGACAGAACATTAGTCGGTCTGAGAGAGAACCATCATGATGATGGCTGTCCAAGAGTTACAGAGCCACAACTCCTGCAGCTGCAAACCCAAGCGTACAAGTGAGGCAGGAGAGGAGATGACAGCAACTGAGCCAGACTCAACATATCTCCATCCTGTCTTATGCAACAGCCAATCGAAATCAAATGTCCTTGAGGCAGTTCTGAGTCATAGCGACCACATGGGACCGAGTGGAACCACTCCCGGGAATTTCCCTGGTGGTTTGGTGGGTCACAGGTTGCTCTGCTAACTGCAAGCTCAGCAGTTTGAAACCATTCATTACCCCGTGGGAGAAAGTGGAGTCTCTCTGCTGCTGTGAAGGGTTATAGTCTTAGACACCCCAAAGAGCACTTCTTCCCTATTCTGTATGTCAGAATCAACTCAATAGCAGGGTATTTGGTGTCATCGTCACAGAAGCATGACATCACTTCATTCTCCCACTGGTTCAGCCTGTGGGTTCAAACAGCTGACCTTTCCGTTCACAGCCGAGTGCCTTAACCAAGGCGTCACCAGAACTCCGGCCTTAAAGGGAGGGAGAGCTAAATTGTTAGGCAGACCAGGAACAGCAGGCGAGTGAAAATGGCATCTGTGGAGTTGTGCTTCACACCCTAGTAATAAATACAGTGTTGAGAGGAAAAATCTGTCCTAGCAAACACTCGGCAGAGGGGACAGGCACTGCCAACAGGCATGTCCTTCCCGCAGGGATGTTAGACCAATACTGTTGGCTAGGCCAGACGCCTTACCTTTTGTGTGACTGGGAGACCCAGTGACTGTGAGGAGATGTTAAAACTCGTAAATAACTAGGTCACCTGGAGTTGCAGGTGAATCCACAGCAATTCAAGATAAGTCACGGAGCCCTGGTAGTCTAGTGGATTAAAACATTGGGATGCTAACCACTCAGTTCCTGGATCAAATCCACTAACACTCAGCAGGAGAAAGATAAAGTTGTCTTCTTCCAAGAAGATTTAGTCTCAGAAACTCTAAGGAGCAATTCTCCTCTGCTGGAGACGATCGCTGTGGGTCAGAATGGATTCCTTGGCAATGGGATTGGCAGTGGGTAGAGAAGAATTAGAATGCATCTTCATGCAGTATCTAGACCACAGTTTCCAGAATTTATTTGGCTCACCATCCCACTTTCCAGAAAAAAAGAGAGTCTCTGCTCTCCCTCCAATAATTATACATTTTTGTGCTGTAGTCTACAATCCATAATGTGTAGGTATCTGTTTTTGTAGCGCCCTCCCCACCCCCACCCCTGATCATTCCAGTGTCCTCCAGGAGACAGTATTGTCCTCTTGGGAAACACCTGTCTAGATGAAGGAAATAAAGTTGTTGTCCCTTCTCAATCAAACTTATTAAGGACAAAGATAATCTCTTATTTGCTATCTGTAGATCTTTGAGTGTACCCCAGAACATAATAGCTCTGGATAACTGCCTCCAAGTTGTCTTTGATTCAGGGTGACTTTAAGTAAACAGAACAAAGTGTTTCTGATCCTGCCTTAAAAATTCACAATAATTATCTTGTTCAAATTCACTTTTGTGGTTACTGTAGCCAAAGTCTTCTTTGTCACCACGGGTCTCCTATCTCACCAAGCATGATATGCCCTCTTCCAGCAACTGATTGCTCCTGAGTACGTGTCCAAAGCCAGTGGCTTGGACAATGTTCTGCTGTGATCTGTAAGGTTTTCATGAGTTGATTTTTAGAAGGCAACCACCAAGCCTTTTCCCTAGTCAGTCTTCATCTAGAAGCTCCATACAACCTGTTCACCATGAGTTACCCTGCTAGCGTTTGAAATATTGGTAGTGTAGTTTTGAGCATCTCAACAATACACAAACTACAGAAGTCTCCTAATTCAATGCCCCAAATCTGGCTCTTCCAAGGAATTGTGTTCATTCACACATCACGAAAATATGCCATCCCAATGGTCCAAGCTCAGTGACCTTATTCACTCTTCCTGCAGTGCCTGCTTGACCTGTAATTTCCTGCTCCTGTCCCTGGCTCTCAAGCCATCTGGCTTAATATTCTGGATGGTGACACAGAGTTCAGGTCTGTAGTGCTTTGATGGCCCATTGGACACTTCCCTGCATGCTTCTCTGTAGAACACAATGGATCTGAAATAGTGATAGGAATCATTCTTGACATGTGTGAGTTGACGCCTGGTGTTTTAGTCCATTGCAATTAGTAAGTTATTAAGTCCAGCCAAAATTGTTCTTATTATTACATTTGAGTCTCATAAAAGACCAACCCAGCCTAGAGGATTTGTCTCCAGCGTTGGGTGATGCTACCCGTGGACTTCCTTCTAATGGGAAGAGACTAGGGAGGAACTCATTGCAACACTCCCTCCTTCTCACTTGCTGACAGAGTGACTTGCTCAAAGCCCCAAATACTTTATCATCATTGCCAGCCTAGATACTTCTGAATAACTAACTGCATATGGGGCTCAGAAAAGAAACATTATGAGAAGAGATGGATTCACTTGGGAATTAGACTGATTGAAAGTTTCTTCATTTTCTGCTCAAGTGAATCTTGTGAAATATAACTTCCTGTTTTTGAATTTTTGACCTGTCTTGAAGAACTGGAAGACAAAGGGAAGAGCTAGAGTGTCCCTTTGAGAGGGGGGTTGACTGGTGTGAAGACCTTCTGGGTTCTGGAAACCTCAGCATACAGGACTCATGTTAATTTAGGTTAATAATACAAATATTTGCATAATCCTAAACTATTTTGAATATGCTAAGATGTGCTTTAAGAGTGGTAGTGGGAGTTTGGGTTAATGTGTGTTCTAGCCCGACATACACTATTATCTATCTTTCATTTTTTTTGGGGGGGGGGAATCACTGTCCTCTGGTGGGAGTTGGAGGCCCAGCCTTGCTTCTGGAGAGCTGCTGCTGGATTTGAACCACCAAGTGAGTGGGCCGCAGTCCCATACTCAACCACTACGCCACCTGAGCTCAGCCCTATCTATCTTTCCTTAAAGGGTTATGGGTTTGCTTGTTGGTTTTCAGCTGAGCTCCTTGGGGAAATATACCCCTCGCACACGAATCCTCTGGTAGCATGTTCAATATTGCTTGGGATTTGTGTTCCTTGTCCATTCCTGACTCAGCATTTGAGATTAAGGGAGCATGTCAAATTTGTAACAAGGCATGCTGGAAAGGGCTGGGATGGGGCCGCTGATATAATCACTGCTTGGGTTGTTTCTCATCTTCATGATTCAACCCAAGCTGTAAACCTGTGCACTCACTGGGCGAGTGATGACCACCTCACTGAATGCCAGAGAAGACTGCACAGAATGGAGAGGTCATGGTTCACTCCCCAGGAGAATGTAAATGGCAGAGGAGCAGCATAAACAATGAAAGTGACAATACAATGATCAGACAACCGCCCCCCCCCCCCCCCCCCCCCCAAAGGAAAGTGACTAAAACAGGATACTATACCTACATGTAAGTATCTCACCCTGGTATTTTTTGGAAATCAATTTTCTGGATGAATCCAGGTGATGCTTTGTCTGCTTCTGGGGGACAAGTAGGACGCCTGGGGTTGTCCAAATGGTGAAGCATGTGTCCACTAGCTGAAAAGGTGATTTCAGCTCACCCAGGGGCATCTCAGAAGGTAGGCCTGGCAATCTGCGTCCAAGGGGCCGAAGCCTTTAAAACCTTCTGGTGGGGTGGGGCAACCACCCGTTGGGCAGGCTCAGCAGGGCCCAAGTGCTATTGGCTTCCATTCAAAGTCTGTGTCAGACTCAACTGCCTTTCTATTTCAATAGATACTTTTAAAAAAACGGGTTAGTTATGCTTTAGGTGCATACTCTCCAAACTAGCAATTAACATTGTTGTTGGTTGCTGTCAGTTCAACTCTGACTCCAGGTAGCCCCAGGCACAATGGAATGACACATGGTCCAATCCTGTCCCATCTCCAGGATCATTGGTAAGCACAAGATCACATTGGGGTCACTGTGCATTATGAAGACTTTCTGGTGGTTTAGGGGTTACACATGGGGCTTCTGACCACCTGGTCAGCAGTTTGAAACCATCAGCTGCACTCTGGAAGGAAGATGAGGCTTTTTTTTGCCTGTGAAGACTTATAGTCTCCGAAACCCACCGAGAAATTTTTCCCTTTCCCATTGGGTTGCTACAAGCTGAAACGGACTCAATGGCAGTGATTTTGTCTGCTTCTTTGGTGTCTTGTGAGTGTCTTCCAATTGAGAGACCATTTTCTTCCGCTATAGAAAACAACATTGTTTTTCCTTGTCAGTCTTCGCTAGGAAGATCTGCTGAAACCCATCTACCATGTTGCTATTGGAAATTCCTATGGTATAGTTTGTAAATATCGTAATACACTAGCTACCACGGTATAACAACCACACAGAGGCGATAGAGTGACTAGTCTAACAGTCGGTTATTTAGGCCCGAGGAAGCATTTCCTAGGATTGTTATCAGTGTAGAGGAGACAGAGTGAGGGACCAGTTCAGACTGTTTCTTTTTAGTTTTGGTGCAATTACCCCCATCCCTTCCCCCTCCTAGACCTGTAAATCTATTAATTTGTGAGTTGATTCCAATTCAAAGCGACTCTGTTAAGAGAGCAGAACAGTCCCAGAATGTTTCCAAGGCTGTCAATCATCCTTCTGAGGAGCAGCTAGTCAGTTCAAAGTGTCAACATTTGGTTAGCAGCTAAGTATTTAATGGCTGCATCACCAGAGCTCCACCCTTCCATGTGCCTCCCATTTTTAAATGTGTATGTATGATAAGAAATGCTTTATGACATCGCCTTACAGAGGAGTCGCAAGGAGGAGACAAACCCGTCAAGGTACAGTGTAGCAACAATGAAATATGCAACGTTCCTCTAGTTCTTAAATGCTTCCTCCCACCCACTATCATGATCCGAATTCTACCTGACAAATCCAAATAGACCAGGGGATGTACACTGGAGTTGGAAACATGGGGAATTCAGGACAGATGAACCCTTCAAAACCAGTGGTAAGAGTGGTGATACTGGGAGGGTGGAGGGGAGGTGGAGTAAAACCAATTGCAGGGATCTACATATAATGTCCTTCCTGGGGTACGGTCAACAGGGAAGTGGATGAAGGGTCACATTGGACAGTGTATAATATGAAAAAATAATAATCTGTAAATTATTGAGGATTTATGAGGGAGGAAGGGTGGGGAGGGAGGGGGAATATAGGGAGCTGATGCCAAGGGACTAAATAGAAGGAGGATGTTT
Organism: Nesogale talazaci; assembly: GCA_004026705.1. NCBI lineage: Eukaryota > Metazoa > Chordata > Mammalia > Afrosoricida > Tenrecidae > Nesogale > Nesogale talazaci. The sequence continues at coordinate 106,110 of PVJH01002149.1, forward strand.
CAAGAATGATGATGGCAACAAATGTACAAATGTGGTCTGCATACATTTGATGTATGCATTGATTGTGATAAGAGTTGTATGAGCCCCCAGTAGAATGATTAAAAAAAAGAAATGCTTTAAATATAATTATATTATTTTCATTATTGGGTTGAGAACATACACAGCATAACATACACCAATCCTACAATTCCTACATGCACAATCTAGTCACACCAATTACTTTCTTCAAGTTGTGTGCTCATCCAGCCACCCTCCTGTTCCAAATTGTGCCTTCCCCATTAACAGAGATTCACTGGTTCCCTGGTGTCTTTTGAGCTACTATTGTCAATTTGATCACCTGTCAATCTTTCTTAAAGGCATTTTTCACTAGTTAAGCTGGGCCATTGTTGGATTTAAGAAGACGTCAGGGGATATTTGGACTTAAGGTTTAAAGATGATCTCAGGGTCTTAGTTTCAGGGACACATCCAGACTCTGTGGCTCCAGAAGGTCTACGTTGGAGACCCAAGTTGCTTAGTGATTTCCTGGGGTAGGAGAGGTGGTGGAATTATTGCTTAGAGAGTACTAAGTTTTGGTTTATGCTGATGGAAGAATCACATTGATTAAGGGTACCATAATTACTGTCCATATTGTTGTATACTTGTAAAAGGTTGAATTGGGGAAAGGTGTGTCATGAATATATTTATAATAGCATAACATATCCAATAATAATAATAATAACGTGATAAAAGAAGCTCCTGACTGGACTGGGGCTGATTATATACAACCCACAAATCTCATGGGCTTAGATTGGGAAGTTGGGGGTTCATAGTTTCAGGAGACATCCTACTTAATTAGCCTGGTAACATGTCTACTGCTTCTTTCCTACTGCATAGTTTCTTTCGTTGTGCCTGGGCTCCTTTTTTTCCCTTAATTTTTTTAAATGATAATTTTACTGGGGGTCTCATACAAATCTTATTACAATCCATTATTCAATTGTATTAAGCATATTTGTATATAAGTTGTCATCAATATTTTCCAAACATCTTTTTTCTACATGAGCCCTTGGTATCAGTTACTCTTTTTCTCTTCCCTCCCACTCTCATAAATTCTTGAGCAATCCTATATAATGGTGATTATTTCATGTCTTAAACTGTCTGTTGTCTCCCTTCACCCACATTTCTGTTATTTGTCCCCCCTGAAGAGTGGGCTATATAACTAACCTTGTGATGGGTTCTCCCTTTCTCCTCCTCTCACCCCACCCCGTATGCCCCTACCCTCATGATATCACTACTCCCACTACTGTTCCTGGGGTTTTAATCTGTCTTGAATTCCACATGTTGAGAGCTCTTATCTGTACCAATGTTTGTACTCCAGTCTAGCAAGATTTGTAAGGTAGAACCTGGTCATAGTAGTGGTGATGTATGTGTTGGAGGGGGGGCATTCAGAAACTAAAGGGATAATATATGTTTCGTTGGTGTTATACTGCACCCTGGTTGAATTGTCCCTTAATTGTACCCCTTCTGTGTGGTGATATCCAATTGTCCACAGATGGGCTTTGGGTCTATACTTCAACCCTCCTCATTCACATCGATATAATTGTTTGTTTACAGTTTTTAATGCATGACACCTGATCTGTTGATGCCTCATGACCACACAACTGGTGTGCTTCTTCATGTGAGCTTATTTGCTTCCTTGCTAATGGCTGCTTGCTTAACATCAAGCCTTTAACACCCAAGACACTATAGCTTGATAACCGGGTACTACCCACTTTCTTCACCACATTTGCTTATGCACCCATTTTGTCTTTAGCAATCATGTTGGGGATGTGAGTATAAAAGAGTCAGACTATTCGAACATAGTGTTCTTGTGTTTATGGAGGCCTTGAGTTGAGTCTCAAAGGCCTACTGCTATTTTAATACTTAACATATAAACACATGTACACTGGCCTCTATCCTTTTCATTATAAATTATTATATTTACATATATACATGTCTATAGCTATATCTCTATAAATCGCTTTTGCTTCCTATTTCTTTCCTCTATTTCCTTTCACCTTCCTCCTGACCCACTATCATGCTCACCTTCCACTCATCTCTTAGTAACTCCTCTCAGATACATTGTACTTGATCAAATCCCACCAGGCATTATACCACCTCCTCCTCATCATGTTTAGATCTCTTAGTTTTTCCTCATCCCTGAGTTTGTTGGTTCCCTGATCCTCCTCCCCATTCTGTCCTCTCACATGTTCCCCTGGGACTGCTGGTCCAGTTGTTTTCACCTCAGGATTGTTTGTCCTACTTATATGGAAAGAAATAGGGTGAAAGCAAAATAAACAGATAGTTCAAGGTCTGTCTGATGATTCTTATGAATGTTTGACAATCGGGTCGGATGAGGTGTCAAGTTCTGTCTCCTGAGTCAGATGTCTATTTTCAGGATTCCTCAGGGACCTGGCTACTTTGCTCCCATTTGCTGCCCTGTTGTACTCCCTTCATGCTTCAACCCACTGTGCATGGAGCAAAAGTGCCTGGGCTCTTAGAAGTTTACATGCTTACCAAGGTTCAATAATTGTACTTTACTCACTTGTAGCAACAGAGGAAAAAGGAATTGGAGGAGGATATGGCTTATTGCCTCCATGAACAGTTGCCTCCTTTGCCAGGAGACCAGAAGTCAATGGTTCCCAGCTCCCATTACTGAGCATTTTAATTAAAGGCTCTACAGAAGAATCCTAATCAAAAAGGGGAAAATGCAGAACAGCATTTCAAGATCTCACAGATTCTAGACAAGGAATTTCAAATGACCATGGAAACAGAATCCAGTTCAGGCCCAGACTCTTTGCCTCTCCTGATCTTCTTGCTACCTATCTCTCTGGCACCAGATATATGCTTATCTAACCCCTGTTGACCTCATACAACCCAGCCTCTTGGGAAATCAAGACATGTGAGGTTATTATCAGCCTCTCCCTCCTTGATTGATGAATTCCTCCTTAGTCCCAGAGCTATCTATCTTGCTACTCATTTGCTGGTCTCCAGATTGGTTTGGAATTCTTCCTAACACAAATGGCTGCCTTTGCGGTCTTTCCTTTGAGCCTCTGTAAATACATCATTATCTAGAGTTGATTTGAAACATCTTTGGTGGCTTCAAAGACAACCAGCCAGGCCTGACTAGGGAACAGTGCCATGAAGTGAGAGTGGGCCTTGCTTCCCCTTCCACCCACCCACTGCTATAGAGTTGATTCCATCTAACAGTGACAATAGATAGCATTTCTGAGGTCATAAATCTTTATGGGAGCAGATATTTCCATCTTTCTTCCACAGAGCTGCTGGTGGGTTTGAACTGATGCCCTTGGAATTAGCAGTCCAACATGTACCCAGCAGCATCTCTAGGACTCCTTATACTGCTGGGTCTTGAAATCTGTGATGCTTCCAATGGTGCCAAGTGGTGGTGTGAAAGCTTCCCCTTGTGATAAACAACATTCAGGTTCCCTTCCCAGGTTATGCCTCTTATGCACATTCATCTTTTCAAAATATTCCTTTATTAGTATCTTGAACTCAATGAAGCTCCTAAAAGTTTCTGTATTTAACAGAAACTCAGAGGTCAACTGAATGGGAAGGAGGTTAGCTATTAGATCTCTGTGGGAATTTTTGTTCACAGCCCCCAATGCATGACAAAGTACAATGGGATAGAACCATTGTGATGTGTAGTGCTTTCATTGGCTGGTTTTGAAAAGCAGATCATCAGTCCTACTGATGACTAACTTAAAAAGTAGGGTTTGAAAATAGAACCAACAGTTCATCATTTCACCATGGCGGAAGAAGCTAAAATAGAAAGTAGCAGGAATGTCTTGGAGAAGGCAGACGTGGCTTTTGGGTATGTGCATGCTGTAACTTGGCTTCCAGTGATTCTGTCTCCTGGTTTTAATGCCCTTGTGTAATTTCCTTCTTTTGTGGGTGGTGCAGATCCAGGGACTTGTTCTAAAAAATAAAGTAGGAGAGTCAATTCAGAGATTAGAATTTGAGACCACGTAACTCATCCACCCCAATCTGAGGCATAGTCTTTCAAATGAATTGAAAGCTTACATGCAAACAGACACCTGGACCCTACTGTTGGCTGCTGCACTACTCACAAAACCAAAAGATGAAAACAGTGGAAATGTCCATCAATGGATCAGTCACATGTGGTCATACACACGGTAACCTCTTTCCTTAGCCAGAAAGAGAAGTGAAATCCTGAGATGTGCTACAACATGGACAAACCTAGAAAGCATGGCATGTTGAGTGAGATAGGTCAGCTACCAAAGGACACTTGGGTGTGTGACTCCCCAAAAATGGAATTGGCAAATGTATTGTGACCAAGTAGGAACCCCGGCAGTGCAGTGGGCGAGTGCTCAGTTGTTAGCCATGAGGTTGTCCATTTGAAACCACCTGTTACTCAGTGGGAGGAAAATGTGGCGGTCGCTTCTGTAAAGACTGAGGAGGTTGTTGCACTCTGTCCTACTGAGTCCTTATGTGCTGGAATCAAGTCAATGCCAAGGGGTGTAGAGACGAAAGTATATTTCTGGTAACTGAAGACGGGATGGAGAGAGGTAAGGAATGTCATTGAGGTGATATTCATGTTGGTGGAATGATTTAGGAACCTAGAGTGAAAGTATGTGACATAATGGGCAGAAAAAATATCCCTGAATGGGACATGTCAGAATGGTGGGATCGGTTAGATGTTTGGTTCTGTATCTTTTTTAACGTCATGACAAGAAAACCCGTGACTTCTGTTCTGCTTACACTTGCTCTCTTGTCCTAGGTGAGCCTGTCTGATGGAGCAGCCATGTTGTGAGCTACCTACCATACGGAGAGGCTCACATGACAAGGAAGAGTGGGGGTGGCCCCTCGCTCTGAGAACTGACTCCTGCCAACCACCGTGGAGTAAATCTTAAGCAGCGTCTTGATCTGTGTCATTGTTGGACTTGGCTGTTGATTTGGCTGTGGTGATAAACAGAACAAATATGGTTCCTCATAATCCACTGTAGATAGGATCATTGTGATACATAATGTTTCCCCTGACTGCTTTTCTTCCTACTCCACCTTTGTCTGGAAAGCTCTGGTAGGACCTATTAGCGTCATAAAAACACACAAACCTCCAAAGGTCTGTGGTGGATACACAAGCGTTTCACTGGCCTTGGGTTTGAACCTGGGTCTGGAGCATGGGAGGAGGGAATCCTCCCACTGAACCACCAGTATTCTGAGAAAATTTTACCAAATGACTTCCATAGAGTCCAATCCACAGGGTTTCTGAGACAATAAATCTTTAGAGGGGCAGATAGTGTCAACTTTCACCTGAAGAACAGCTGATGGACTTGCACCACTGACCTTGTTAGCAGTCCAACACTTAAGCCCAGAGTGCTGCTTGGCATGACCAATATCAGGATTGCAGTGATGTTGAAGCATAAGACCCAGGTAAGTCACACTTGGAGTCCTGATGCACAGAAACTGCGAGAGAGTAAGTGCTTTTATTTCAAGGAAAGGAAGTCTGGCTGTGTAGTAGTGACATCTAACTTCAAGGTTAGATGTTCCAAATCACCAGCCATTCTGTGGGAGAGAGAGGAGGCTTTTTTAAAATTTAGTTTTAAAATGGTTTTATTGAAATATAATTCACCTGTCATATAAATCAATGGTTCAGACACATCAAAAAGAGTTGTGCAAGCATTTCCACAACCAATTTTGGAAAATTCCTTCATTCTTGCATCCATAGTAATTACCATCTCCTGTCCTCCTAATCTCCTAATGTAATCCCAAGGAATCATGATCTAATTGCTGTCTCTATAGATTTACCTATCCTGAATTTTTTGAATATAACACACACATAAATATATTAAATATGTAAAATTAATACAATTCACATATAAATTTGATATAGGTATTTACAAAGTCATGAGAGAGAGGGGGAGGAGGAAGGAGAAAAAGAGAAACTGATGCCAAGTTTATGAGACGATAACTGTTTTTAAAAATAATTTTATTGGGGACTCTTACAGCTATTATAATATTCCATCTGTATCAAGCACCTCTCCTTACATGCTGCTACATTCATTTCCAAACATTTTCCACTTGAGCCCTTGGTATAAGCTCCTCTTTGCCTCCCCACTTTTTTTTGAATGAATCATTTTATTGGGTACTTATACACCTCCCCCGAAAGATGAAGCTTTTTACTCTGGTAAAGAATTACAGTCTTGTAAATTAACAGGAGCTGTCCTGCCCTTGCTAGAAGGTCATTGTGAGTTGGTCTCAACTTGATGATAGTGATATGTGTTGAGAAAAAAGTGTTATGCAGCAATAGATAACTAACGCCTTAGGGGTGGGGGATAAAAATGAGACCAGAAGCTATTGATATTCAAGCTGTTCTTTCTTTTACTTTCCTCCTTTCTTCTGATTAAGACCAATAGTTATGCTTCTTTGTTGAGATTCATTTCTCTTTGCATCCAGGTTTGCCAGCTTGCCGAAACTCCTTTGGGTTGGCCTGGGTACATGAACTAACTCAGAAAAGTCCTTGGAAACTCAAGGGGTCCACCAATGTAAAGGAAGATACCATCTGGTGGTTCATATATTGTGCTCTGCATGCAAAATAAGAGCTATGCCAGCTCAAAGAGGCAATTCTGAGGTGTCCTTGCTTTCCTGGGTCTGAACAGGGCCTTCTAATCTACCATTTCATTTGCACCTTTAGCATCAGGGTACACCAACCACTGGTCTTGTGGTTTATTGGAGGAGCTGCCACAGTTCTTCTCTGCACAGATTTATTTATGACTTCAATGCTACTGGGTCTAGTAAAGAATTTATGGTACTTTGTTGTGACTTGAGGACGTTGTAGCACACTTAAGTAGGGCTGTTTAGGAGATCGGTTTCTTGGCCAGGCTAGCTCACAGAATTAATGTTGTGTACTAAAATTTCCAGTCTTAGGAAGAGAGAGTTAAGTGATATGTTAAGGCTTGGGTATTGTTGAAAGAAAGGATGTCATCTGAAATGTTAGTGATTTAAACAAAAGAAACATATCAGCAGAGAGAAAGGAATTACCTTTGTGTCCTCACCAGGCTGATCAATAATAGATGAGCAGTGGGCTATTTCATACCAAGGAAATAGCCCAGTGGACAGATCCTAAAGTGCTTAACAGTGTGAAAAATATATATATTTTAAAAAATTCTGGTGCTTTCTGCATAGCAAAAACCTATAATACATTGGGATTAAGCAAAGCTGCTGGTTTCTGCTCATAAATGATGTCCTGATTATAAATTGTTTCTAGTAATTTTTCTTAAGAACTGTTTTCCTTTGGGGTTGGGGATGGAGCAAGAGCAAGAGGAACTGAGGGGATTGTGAGGAGTGGGGAGTGTAGCTGTCCCCTTTATTAGTGTCTTATCCCGAACCCAAATCCTTTGCCAATAAGTCAGTTCTAACTTCGGTTGATTCCACGTGTCATAGAGTAAAACTACTCCACAGCATTTTCTTGGCTATAATTTTTATAGGAGCAAATTGCTGGGACTTTTTACCACCGACCTGCTGTGTGGGGTTAGGACCACTAACCTATCATTTGTAGTTTCTGTCCCTCCCCTCCCCAGGATGCCAGTCACCTGGTAGCAGGACAATTCCAACCATTAAGGATGTTTCCTATTTTCCACTTAGATATGAACAGAAGAAGAGGATATTGCATAGACTAAACTCAGAAAGCCGGCTGTTGTATCCTTTTGCCACACTTAATTCAATCTATGTGTGGAGTTTATCATCCAAGAAGTGGAGCTGTATGAAGAAGACCACAGCATCAGAATTGGAAGAACGGTCATTAACAACAGAATATACAACTGACACCACCTTGCTTGCTCAAAGCCAGGATGGCTTGAAGTGCTTGCTGATAAAGATCAAAGACTGCAGCCTTCAATATGGATTGCCATTCAATGTAAAGAAAACAAAAGTCCTCAAAACTGAACCAATACACAACATCATGATAAATGAATGGGCAAAGTATCAACGTTCTTCAGTCCATTTTACTTGAAGCCACGATCAATAGTCCTGGAATGAGCAGCCGCGGGACCAACTGGCATATGACACGGGGTGAATCTGCTGCACAAGACCGCTGTAATGTGTAACACAGTAAAGAAGCCACTTCGAGGACTAAGCCTGACACAAACAATGGGATTTCCAACGGCCTCGTATGCAGGAAGACTGGAGAAGAAAGGGCACATTTGAATTAATGGTGTTGGTGAAAAATATTAGAAAAATCTAGGACTACCAGAACAAATCTGCCTTGGAGCAAGGACAGCCAGGAAGCTCCTTGGAAGCCAGTCACTGAAGACCCATCTCATGTACTTTGGACATGTTGTCGGGTAAGACAGGTCCTTAAGAAAAAAAATCCATCATGCTAGCTAATGTAGAAGGGCAATGAAAACGATGAAGAGTCTTGCTTGATGAGATGCATTGATTTCATTGGCTGCAGCAATGGGCATAAACATGATCAAGAGGATGACACAGGACGTGGGAGGGTTTCATTCTGCTGGATGTAGGGGTCCTAGGAATCAGAGTCACCTGGTCGGCATCTAATATCAGCAACAGTTTCTCGTGTATTTCTTGCAGCATACCTAAAATATAGAATAAAATAGCTAGGAAACAGAAACCCATAAGTTAAATACTTTTAATATTAGAACAACATTAATTAAAAAAAATTTTTAAGTATCAACAACCAATCGATAGATGGCTGACATGCACTGTAGTCCCTAACTGATATACATGCTCCATCCCAAGGATGCCCTCATAAGTTAATTCTGACTTAAGTGTTAATTGTGATTGTATTTTATTAACAGTATTCTTTTCAATCCAGTCTGTATTTGTTGATATCAGTCATAACAGTGAAGTCAGAGTCTTTATTGCTGCTGGGTGTGCATGCAGTTCAATTTGCCATTTGTTATTAGGATTGAGCTCTGCCCAACATTTTATCTGTGATAATTCCCAACACCAACACCATTTTCATTATAGATTAGGCCATAATTTGTGGCAGGACAGTATTTTGATGAGTAAATTGTAATATTGAACATCCGGGGATAATAGCATCTGTAAATTATATGTTGCAACATTGTAGGCAGTACATATTACTGATGATAAGATATAAAACAAACAAAATGGACAGTTGTGTGATTTGTCATAATTTGAATACTTCATAAGTCTTGGTAGTCATGATAATTTGATATTACACTTCAAAAAAATGGAGTCTCTTTCTTACCCAGCTGATCACAGAAGAGACTTCTTTTTCAGAGAACAAGATTTACAATTCATTTTCTATCACATAAAAAGCTCAAACAGTCATACATGTATTTGAAAGATAGTATGACCTTCAGAAAATGAATCTATACAATGTTATCAGATGTTTTTACTGGCTCTTGCATTGACAAGCTAGTGGTATGGGGGCAGTGGGGGTGGAGTTGGTTCTAGTAGTATGATAATGTGCTTGCTACCAATTAAAGGGTTGGTGGTTCAAGTCCAGCAAGAGGTATCTTGAAAGAAAGAGCTGACAATGGACTTTTGAAAAACCAACCACTGAAAACTCTATGGAGCACAGTCCTACTCTGACCCCGCTAGCGTGGCCATGAGACAGAATCTGCTTGATGACAATTGGTTGGTTTTGCTATTGTATGGGGAGATTTAGGAGAACAATCCAGAAACTCTAAGTTATATGCAATTGGACATTTTATTCCTCAGTTTTTCTCAGCTTTATTGATGTCCATGAATAATCCACTTTGAGCATTTAAATGAGCATCTTCCATAAGGCAACTTCCATGGGTCCAGAATTCTGTTATCCCAATGTTTCCGCCATCACTCCCAGCACCACAGTATCACTATGACACTGCTGAACTTGGAGAATGGATGAAGTGGGGGGTAGGGAGATTCTACAACCACAGGACCTGACATTAATTCTGCAATGAACAGGTTAGATTGGCATAGCTAAGAGTCTCTAGCCCATATTTTTTCCAGTGTGTAGTCAGAAATCCCGTGTTTATAAGTTAAGCTGATCTGGAAAGTGGGGAGGGTGGGAGGGTGTAATAGACTATGGCAATGAGAGCAGAGGTTACTTTAGACATGTGAAGGTCTACAGGTTGCACACGCATTGGTCTTTTTAATGGACTCAGCCTTGTACTTGAAGACTCTTCCGTCAGGCAATTACAACACATGCAAAACAAACAAACAAAAAGTATCCTTTTGAACTAGACACATGCATATTTGGGCAGTTAGTTATTTACAAGATTCCTTCTAACCATATATAACCTAATTCTTTGCTGGATCCATACGCAATGCTAATAGAAGCAGCGTTCAAGTGATCAATGAGACATTGCCTTGGGTGAAAGCAGCCGCCCAAGATTTCTTTAATGTGTGGCAAAGCAAGGCTATTACTTGGAGGACTAAAATACGTCTTACCCAAGCCAGAATGCTTTGAATTGCCCCTTATATATGTGACAGTTGGACAATGAATAAGGAAGACTGAAGAAGAATCCACACATTTGAAGTGTGGTGCTAGAGAAGACGATTGAAAATACCATGGACTGCCAAAAGAATAAACAAAATCTGTTTTGGCAGACGAACACCCAGAATGAACCTTAGAACCAAGGATGATGAAACTTCATCTCATGTGATTTTGACATGTTATTTGGAGACACCAATCCCTGGGAAAGGACATCAGGGTCGACAAAAGAGAGGAAAACCATCAATAAGATGGGTTGACATGGTGGATGCAAGGATGGGGCAATGATTGTGAAGACAGGCCCGAGTAGTTTTTGTTCTGCTGTACATTGGGTGGCTAAGAGTCAGAACCAATTCAACGGCATCTCACAAAAACAATTACAATCTACTGCCATAAAGTCAGTTCTGATTCATAGTGATCCTACATAGGGTTTCTGAGGCTTTGTAAATATTGATGCAAGTTGATAGCCTCTGCTTTCTCCTGCGAAACAGCAGAAAATGGGTTTGAACCCCCTACTTTTCAATTAGCTGTTCAATACACTTGCCCAACAGCACTATTAGGGTTCTTTATTAAACTTTTAAGATCTGTAAGGGATAAAATTTACAATAGCAGCTCAAGATAGTAGCTAGGAACCTTAGACTAGAGTGGATTTATGCTAACAGGGGAGAATAATTAAGAAAATGAGGCTAAGAATTGTATACCAATAGAGAGGTTTGTATACCAGTTGGCCCTAAATCCCAACTACATGGATAATTGCCCACCCTCTGCAGAAGACTGCACTTCAGAGGACAGCACTGCAGCTACACCTCAGGGAGAGGGGTGTGTCTGATCAGAGCACGCAGAAGCAAATGAAGAGGGAAGGAGAGAGAGTGGAACACATCCTGGACCACCAAGCTCAGTGAAGCCAATGAACAGAACCCTACCATGAGAATTCATGCCTCTCACTGAGCCATAGTGCTACAGGGGACAACACTAGAGACAGAGTGTGAGAATTGGGCCTGATATGACTCCACCACACCAGGGCGTGCAACAGAGCAGCAAGGGGAGCAAAGCAATGAAGTTCCTGGGGAATACCAAAATTAGACTCTGGGGTCCAGGCAGGGTGCCCCATCATACTCAACCAGAAAACATACAGAGAGGTTAAAAAAAACAGACCTGGAACTATTTGTAAGCTTTTTTTTTTGGTTATTGTTGTTTCGTGTTTTGTTTCCTTTTGTTGGTTTGTTTTGCTCTGCCTTGTTTTAGTGCTTATTAATGTATCTGCAAGTCTATCTAGATAAGATAGGCTGGATAAACAATCCAGAGGAGAAAACAATGGAGTGAAATGTTCTCGGGGACACATGAGAGTGGGAAGCGAGGGAATGGAAGGTGGGTGTCAACATATCCAGGGACAAAGGAACAAGTGATCTAAGATTTATGGTGAGATGGGCGTAGGATACCTGTTGGGGCTTGATCAAGGGCAATGTTGCCAAGAGGAATTACTGACACCCAAATGAAGGTTGAACATGACAGTGGGACAAGAGGAAAGTAAAATAAAATTGAGAAAAAATTAGGAGGCAAAGGACATCCATAGGGGTTTAAATGTAGGCATGTACATATATAAACATATTTATATATCATGATAGGGAAATAAATCTTCAAACTATGTAATCATTCTTACCTTTATTTCCTCAATTATTCTCCCCCATAAATCCACCATACCTTAAGGATTCTATTTACTCTTCCAAGATGCTGTTGTCAATTAAAAACCATGTAAATCTTAAAGCACAATGCTCAAGGCTGGCATTTTTTTATTTGTCAAACTATTGTTTGGTTTTAAGAAAGCTTTAGGAGATATTTTTGGTTTAAAGTTGCAAGATTATCATTGAGACCACAGTCTCAATGGTTCATCTCACTTTCATGAATCCAGAATGTTTGGAGTCCATGAGAATTTGGAATCCTGTCTGGCATTTTCCACTTTGATAAGGATCTTTGATGAAAACATTCAATAGGAATAACTGGGCACCATCCAGTTCTTCTGGTCTCATGGCAAAGAATAGTTTTGTGTGTCACACATTAGTCACACAACACACATCCTCTTTCTTTTCCTGCCTTGTCTTCCTCCTCTCTTGTTCCAGGTTAAAAGAGACCAATTTTTGCCAGTTGGATGCCTCCTTGCCAGGTATCAAGACCCCAGGCCAAACACATCTAAACAAGAAGTAGAGCTGAAGCATTAAGTACCTCTTCAGGTCAATTAAGTGAGATGTTGCATGAAAGCATAACCTCTAAACTACAGTTGAAGAGACCAAATCCTATGAGGTTATTCATTGCACATAAGTAGCTTTGGGAGCTACTCTGTTTTTTAAAGAGCAAATATATTTATCACACAACTGCTGCCTATTAAACTTACTGGCAAAAATTACAATCATCAGCTAGTTATATGAGTGCTCTTAAAAGAAATCACAGGTATCTGACCCAGCAAATCAAATCCTGGGTATATACCCCAAAGGGATGAAAACAGGATTGCAAAGAGATACATATACCCCAATGTTCACAATAGCATTTTCTCACAAGGGTCAAAAGGATTGCCCATCAACTGATGAAGGGATAATCCAAATGTGGTACATACATCATAAAGAAGTACAAGTGATGTTCCTGTAAATTTGTCAGTGTTGTGGCTTGCATGATACTCTAATGGTTAAGAAACATACCAACAGGATCATCCATGTTGCACATCTTGCATTGGAGCCTCCAGACTAATGCAGACTCGGAGGAAGGATCTGAAAGTCTATTTATAAAAAAAAGAAAAAAAAACAGGGAAAAAAGCCTATGCAAAACTCTTTGGGTTGAAGCGAAATGTTGTTTGATAGAGTGCTCAAAGATAAGCCCCTCAGGTTGGAGGACACTCAGACTATGACTGGGGGAGATGTTTCTCCTCCCTGGAGAGTCGGCCTGAATGACGTGATGGAGTGAAGAACACAGGACCTTTATTTTCTGATGTGACCAAAATGAGAAGAAACAGCTGGAAGCATCCATTAGTAATCAGAATGTGAAATGTATAAAGCACCAATCAAGGAAAGTTAGAAGTTATCCAAAATGAAATGGAACACATGAAGTTCCTTGCCCTAAGTGGTTTTTCTGGTCCTACGTATTGGTGAGCTGAAAAAGATGTTCCTTTGAAATCAGAAAATAATAATGCCTAGTATTCTGGAAATGACACATTGAAAAAGAATAGCATGGCATTCATAATAATAGAATAGTTCAAGATCTAAAGCACAACACTGCCAGGGATAGGGCACTATTGCACCTTTATAAGGAAGATCAGTTGAGATGAGTGGTATCCTCATTTACCCATTCATGACTAATGCCAATGATGTAGAAAAGCAAAATTAAAAAGATAAAATGAAATTCTTTAAAAAGAATCAATTTAGAAATTGATCAATAATGTAAAAAAGCCAGATGCACTGATAATGACTGGTTACTGGGATACAAAAGCTGGACACAAAGATTAAGGATTAGTAGTCAGGAACATGATCTTGGTGATTGAAATGATTCAAGAAATCACATAACAGAATTCGGCAAGGCTAATGACTTCCTGATTGGAAATGTATTTTTTCAATCACATAAAAGATGACTGTAACTCTGGACCTCATCAAATGCACTACACAAGAATCACATCAATGGAATGAGATGATAGAGAAGTTCAGTATTAGTCAAAACAAATCCAGAAGCCAACTACAGAACAGACCACCCACTGTGTATGTCAAGTTGAAGCTGCAGAAAATGAAAACATGTTCCTGAAAGCCAAAGTATAACTGTGAATCTATCCTGCTTAAATCTAGAGAGCACGTAAAGAACACATCTGATGTGTTGAATGAGTTATTGAAGACTTCTGGCCTGTGATGTGAAGAAAACAATGTAAAATGCTATGAAGTTGACATGAAAGAAATAAGAAACCAAAATGAATGCCAGAAGAGTCTCTGAAACTTGCTCTTGGACTTATAGAAGATAAAGTAAATGGAAGAAATGATAAAGTAAAAGAAAAACCATGAATATATTTTAATGGGTGTCTTGAGAAGACAATGTATTATAATGAAATATTCAAAGACTTGGAGTTGGAAAAGGCAAAAGGCTGAAAGAATGGAAGAAAAAAAATTTCAAATCTTGAGCTCCCTAACTGAAGGATTCTATATATTGAATAATACAGGAAGTATCAAAAGAGTATGGAAAGTATATGTGGAGCCATCATACCAAAAAATTTTTCAAAAGGAGGCAGTTTATGATCTATACTCAATGATATGAAACAAAGAAGTCCAAGTATCACTGAAGGTGTTAGCAAAAATCAAAGTTCCTTGAACTGATGGAATATCAATTTACATATTTCACCAAATAAATGTAATCTTGGAAATTCTCACTCAATTATACCAAGAAATTTGGAAGCTAGCTACTGCCCAACCAACTTGAAAATAAATACATATCTGTGCCCTTTCCAAAGAATGCTGACTTAATAAAATGTGGAAATCATTGATTAATATTGTCAATATAACATGCAAACAATGTTTTGAATATAGGTTTAAAATGGTTACAGCTATACATCAACTGGCAATTGCCAGAAAGTCAAGCCAGTTTCATAAGAGAATGTAGGAGGAATATAGCAGATGATGTCAGTGAAACTTTGTTGAAAGTAGGGAGTCCCAGAAAGATACTTACCTGTTTTATGTTCTATGAAAAAACATTCAGCGGGGTGAATCATAACAAATTTTAGATAGCACTGCAAGAATGTGAATTTCAGAACACTTAATTGTGCTCAAGTACATAGGCCAAAAGGCAAACAGAGTAATGGGACACCGCATGGTTTAAAATCAGAAATGGTGTGCATCAAGGTTATATCTTTTCACCATGGTTTTTCAACTTGTAGACTAGGCAAATAATATCAGGAAGAAGAATGTGATATCAGGATGAGAGAAAGATTCATTAATAACCTATTATATGCAGACACACATTTACTTGCTAAAAGCTAAGAGGAGTTGAAGCACTTCTTGATAGAAATCAAAGACTAACAGCCTTCAGTATGGATTATACCTCAAGCTCAAGGAAACAAAACCCCTCACAACTGGACCCATAAGCAATATCATGATAAACAGAAAAAATTGAAGTTGCTAAGGATTTTATTTTACTTGCATCTATTCTGCAAACAGCCATCAAGAAATCAAACAGCGTGCTATTTTGGGAGAAGCTGTTGCAAAAGATATCTTTCAAGTTTTAAAAAGCAAAGATGTCACTTGGATGAGAAGAGACTGAGCAAGCCATGGTATGATCAGGACAATGAAAAGGAAGACGGAACAATGAAACCATCTAAACTATCAAGTTGGAAAAGAGGATTGGCCAGGTACTACCAAGGATTACCAGAAGAATGTACACATCTGTTTTGGAAAAAGTACAAGTAGAAGTCTTCTTAGAAACCGGAAAGGTGAAACCTTCAATTGGATTGATTCAGAAGCTGAAGCAAGGCACTCAAACACACCTACCATTGGAATGGCACAAGACTAGAAAGCTTTTTGTTCTCTTATATTCACATGAATAGGAACCTATCGGTTTGATGGCACCTACCAACGACAGAAAGGACAACAAAGTCCTGACAGTCTACAACATGAACAAATCTTGCAAACGTTATACTGAGTGAAATAAGTCAGCTGTAAAAGGATGAATACTGCATGACCTCATTTGTAGAAAACAGGCAAATAGAAACCAAATTTTATTAGTGAGTGCAGGAGGGAAGAAAATAGTGAGACAGCCCTTGCTTAGGTAGGGTATTCTTAGCTTATGTTAATAAGTCATAAACTAATTTGGAAAGGGATAGGGAGAATGGTTGCATCATTTTAAGAATATAGTCAATGTTACTGAACAGAACATGTCGTTGAATTGATCAATACTTGGTTGCTCTCACTTATTTGACCACAATTATAAAAATCATCTGTGTCTTCTAAATTTGTAATAGAATGTTAAAAATGTCCTACACAAGCCAAACAGTTGCAATTAAAATGGATAATAATTGCTTTTCCTTTAAGAAAAATGGCCCTCATACTTAATGAGATTGCTGTGTTCGCAGCACAGCATCTGTTTGCCTGGTGCTTGCTAAAAGTCTGAGGGAGTGATAAATAATAATAATATGGTGCAACTTCTACCACTGCAGATCCCAGATGTGGCTTGCTCCTTCTATTTCAATTTCTGATCTTGGAAGCTATCCTTGGCTCACCTCTACAGTTATTAGGACGCAGTCCCAGTATGGCTTGCAGTATCCGACGGGTTGAAGTATTCATAAACCATAAATATCATTTATCTACCTATGCAGATGGTTTTCCTAGGGAAGCTGGGCTGTTTTTCTAAAAGAGAATTTTCACGATATTTTGATCTTGATAATGCAGTATCTCCTGGAGTAATGCATAAGATTAACTGTGAGTGTAGCTGTAGAAGAGACGAATATATAAGCACACACCTATCAGTTTGTCCTACTGTGATGACTTGCATGTCAACTTGCATGTTCTCATGCTGAAAACTCTTCCTCTCATATTTTACATACCAGCAGGACAAATCATGGTGTACAAGTTTCAGCAGAGCTCCAAGACTAATGTAGACTGAAAGATTTGACAACCTGCTCCTGGAAAGTAGTCATTGAGAAAGTTCTATGACTCACAATAGAACACTGCCTGACAATGTGCTGAATGAAGAGTTTCTAGGTTTAAAGGCGCAATTTAATAGCTGAAAAAAAATGAACCCAAACAGACTGATGACCATAAGGATGACCCAGGACCAGGTAATATTTTGCTTGCATGTCCTGTATTTTGTTGTGCATGAGTTTGCCATGAGTTGGAACTGACTAGATGAAAACTAACAGCATACAGCTTGGAATGTAGTATGTGATCTGTCCATGGCTATGTTAACAGAGGAGGAATTTATCTATCAAGTGGATAGATGAATGTGTGGAGACCAACCAACCTTTTTATCCAGACTTTTCTGCCATGGCCCAATGGACTCATGAACAAAATGGTTATGGTGTCAAGGAGGGAGAATATGCAAGAGGTTAGTGATGTTGGCATCCACTCATCCAGACTGACTTGATACTGGGTGTCCAATCTGCTGACAGCAGAGACCAGCACTGAGTCCTCCAGGATAGCACCAGTCCTTGAGCCATTAGCCAGTAATCTGGTGGCAGGTTAATTCCATTGGAATGCTTTCCTCATGGAAAGGGCAATGTTTGGTTCGTTCTGGAGTACTTACTCTGTGGAATGCTACATCTTTCTTCAGACGGTGGGTTCAAGCTACTGACCTTTGGTTAGCAATCATGCACTCAAACATGCACCATGAGGACTTCTTCCTGAAGTGGTGTGTCAATTAAAAGTACTTTTGCCAATTATATACATGGGGTCCCTGGAAGAAAAGGAGATATTTACATGAGCAACAATTTCAGTCTTGGAACAATGCATGGGAGGGTAGACAGTACGGGCCAAGTCTCAGAAATTATTCTTTTTTAAAAAAAATCTTTTTATTGGGGACTCACACAACTCCAATCATGATCAATACATCCATCAATTGTATGCAGACCATATTTGTACATTTGTTGCCATCATTATTCTCAAAACATCTTCCTTCTACGTAAGCCCTTGGTATCAGCTCCCAATATTTCTCTTCTCTCCCACTCTCTCCTCTCACAAACCCTTAATAATTTACAAATTATCATTATCTTGTTGTATCGCACACTGTCTGATGTGTCCCTTCACCCACTTTCCTGTTGTCCATACCACAGAGAGGAGGTTATATGTGGATCCCTGCCAGTGGCTCCCCCTTTCTATTCCATCCTCCCTCCACCCTCCTGGTATCAACACTCTCACCACTGGTCCTGAAGGGATCATCTATCCTGAACTCCCCAAGTTTCCGGCTCCAGTGTACATCTCCTGGTCTTGCTGAATTTGTCAGGTAGAATTGGGACCATGAGAGTGGGTAGGAGGAAGCATTTAAGAACTAGAGGAAAGTTGCGTAGGAAATGATTCTTACATCTTCCCATGCACTGCTAGTGGCCACAAGTCCTTTTACTTTGTATATAGTAAGATTTAAAAGCCACCAGTCTTTCTCCTCTACTACAAGTACACAGTAGGCTGGATAGAACTGTGAAACCACAATTTATGTGCTGTATTAAAATATAAGAAGTCAACTTGTTGGATTCCCTGAAAACTGTTTAAATCAAAATTAGTTAATGTCATCTCTAAACTTATACACAGACACACTCATGCACATGCAAGAAATAGTCATTATAAACTCTTGAGAAAATCCCTACAACAAATAGAAGCTATTTTGAAATCTATCATTTAGTGATATACCTTAGCATTTTGATATGCAACATTTACACTCCCAATTTGAATTGCATTTTTCATAATGTTTGCAATATTTTCCATTTACCAATGTCATTAATATTTCAAGGTGTTAATTATTCATCTAAAACTGATTTTGAATGACTACATAATATTTTATTGTGCGGCAATGACCTAATTCATCTAACTAATCTTCTAATTATTGGTCATTTAGCTTATCTCCACTTTTTCCACTATGATAAACAGTGCTGAAGCAAGCATTCTTGTTTTAAATTATTAGCACGTGTCTTCAATGGATAATTGGTTTTTTGTGTGTGTTTGCTATTTTATTTCTTTCTTTGATTCATATTCATTCACTTGGCTATAGCAATTTTACAATTATATTATATATTTGCTCTCATCCATGAAGCAAGTATATTTTGAGTTTTAAAAACACCCTTCAATTTGAACAATTCTAATGGACTTAAAAATAATGACTTCTAGTTTTTTCTTGTACTGTCCATATTTTAAAAATTAATTTCTATTTATCTCTCAATTGTTTGTTGTCTTCAAATTTGATTCTTTCTTTCAAACTTCTAGTAACTCTGAACATCTGGTTGTTCTTACTACTCTAATTTAAAAATTGTGAATTGCATTCTTCCATCATGAATGAAATATGTTGAAGTTTTCTACCACTCTATTATTTTTGTCTACTCTGAGTTTTTAGAGAAGCAATATATTTTTTTTAACGTGGGGATTTTCCTGACTTAGAGTTAGAGAGAAAATGTCAGGGTTAATTTATTTGAGTTTCAAACACTGTTTTTGTGTTTAGCCCCATCTCATAGGTACCTCCCTTCTGCTGAAGCAGAAGTATAAAGTCACCTGTACTTTTCTGTGTTTCTGAGTGCACAATCTGGCCAATTTCTCTGCATTATTGCCCCTATCTAGATTATATTTCATTTCTTCCACATCTGCAAAGTATTTTTCATCCCCCCCCGATTTGTTTTGTTTTGTTATGTTATGATTATAGTTAAGATGTGTTCTAAATTCGCAGGCGATCCACATAAGTTGAATTGGCACAATGGCAAGATAGATGTAGATGAATACATGGATGTAAATATATCAGATCATCTATAGGCTGTTTATGTACAAATGTAATCTCATGGGATTTGATTCATTGGTTTGAAGTGTAGGGTTTGGGTTCGAGGAACATCCCAGCTAATTGGCCTAATGACATGGTTAGTTCTGTTCTACCACCTACTTCCATTTGTAGAGTCTGGGGTCTTAGAAGCTTGACAGAAACAATCCAGTGCACAGCAATTGGTCTCTGTGTGGATGGAGCAATAAAGGGAGTGAAGACCAGGAAAGAGGAAAGGGAATGTGTGATTCACTGCCTTCAACAACCACCACCACCTCGTTGGCCAGGAGGCCAGCAGAATGAATGGGGTCTGGCTGTCATGGCAAAGCTTTTTGATTAGTATTCTACAGAAGAATGCTCATTGAAATGGGTAAAATGCTGAGCAGGACTTATATTTTCAAACTTCTGGCAGCTGTTGAGGAACTCTTAAAACCATAAACCAAATATATCTCTCCACGTCTTTTCTAAACCTAGCAATAAAACAAAAACCGGACTCCCTGCTATTGAATCATTGCTGCCTCAAAAGCAAGCATGTCGGTCAGAGTCAAACTTCGACCTGTAGGTTTCCAAGATTGTAACTCTTTACAGGAGTAGAAAACCCCATTTTTCCCCTGACGAGGGACTGGTGGTTTCAAACTTTGGACCTTGCTCTTAACAGCTCACTGCGTGACCCCCATACCACCAGAACGGAACAATAGTTTAGCTTAATTTGTAAAAGCTATCTGTCCTAAGCAATGTGCTCGTATGGGATCAAAGAACTATAAGGGGTCACATGAACAATAGCAGCTCAAAAAGATTTTCAGGGGCAGTGTGTTTACGTTAACAAGAGAAGGGTGATTTTGAAAAGGAGGGTGAGATGGTGTCCAACTTGATGAAAGTCACCAAAGTCACTGAGTCATAGGTGTGCACACTTGTGAGTTGGGAATATAAGTATGTTCTGTTGTGTGCATTCTGTACTAACAGAATAATCAAACAAAAACCTTTTTGAAAAATAGACTTGGTGTTTCTTTTTATTACTGCTTTCGGGTGGACTGAGGACTTCTTTTCATGAGAAGGCAAGCACAAATATGTTTATTCAGCCACCGAATTCCAAAACATACAAGACCACCTTGGAAGTCGTTTTATTTTTCTTCTTCCCTAGTTTCCCAGTAGAAGGGACAGGCACTTCTAAGCCCTTGTCAGCATGATGACATTTAAAACTGGGAGAGGAACTTTCCATGCCTCATAGCCTGACTATGGATCTAGGAGGAAAGTGGGAAACGTCAAACCCTGAAATGCAGAAAACGGATAGAAGGACTCTTTGAATGATGAAATTTCCTGTGTGACAATGCCCATGACTTGTAACTAGTTGACCGAAATTAGATTTTACAGAGACATTATGTCTTGATTACAGTATTAGAAATCTATAGCATGACATACAATGTGATTTGAGATCCCAAAACTCCGTCAGCCTGAATTGTTGTGAATGATACTTGTTCAACCACCAGATATGTTCACAGAGCTGCCCTGACCCACACTTGGCAGAACAAACTTGGTCGTGTCTGATTCAACTTGAGGAGAGGAGACCACTACCACTTTATTTTTCAACATGCAGGTTAGAAATCTCTCCAGGACAACATTTTTTTTTTAACTTGGCTTTGGGATCATCCAGGGTTTCTGTCCTCAAGGTTGGTGTAAGAATAGCATTGAGAGGCTTAGTCATGGTAGATTTTCTATGGACTGAACTCAAAATAGTATGGTTTATATTAGCAGAACTTCTTCACATGGTGTGGAAGGGTTTGAAACCAATCCTCTGGCTTGTATAAAAAACAAGCCCTGGTTTCCTGACTCCTCCGGGTTCCTTGTGGGAGCCCTGGTGTAAAGTGATCTTTGACATGCCTGGTGGAAGCTGTGAGCCAAGCAACATCTGTATTTTTGTAAAATACAGCGATACCTCAGTTGTCAAATGGTTCCAAACTTGAACTTTCCACCACCAGAACAGCAAAGTTTGAAGGAATAAAAAATCTGCTCAGTGTCTGCAACTTGACTGAATAGCTGAACTGAAATCTGACTTGAAAAAACCTATACGGGCCCAGAGGGAATCACAAGTCCAGTCTCCTCACACAGAGGGATACTTCAGGCTAAGTGCCGTGCTCCCTCTGCTCTCCCTAGTCAGTCCTATTCTGACTCAGACTTACAGAGACTGTAAGTAACTGTGTTAGTGCATTAAAATAGTCATCTCTCTCTCTCCCTCTCACTCTTCTCTCTCTCTCCCTCTCTCTCTCTCCCTCTCCCTCTCTCTCTGTGTGCATTATTTGCATGGCTTCAAAGAAGTTATTGAAACCAGCAGGAAAGCTAAGAGGAAAAATGAGAACCACGACAGAGTTATAAAAAAGAGATCATTGTGAAATTTGAATCAGGTTGCTGCTTATCTGATTTGGTAGCTGAGTACAATATAGCTAAGAGGACATCACATTTTTGAGGGAAAAAAAAACAGTGATTGAAGCAGCTAATGTAGCAAAAGGTAGAACATTGTTAACCAAGAAACCAAGAAGAGGTTGAAAAGATACTGTGAGTCTGAAACAACTTGATAGTGTATCCGGGACAGTGATGTAGGAGAAGGCTACAAACATCCATAGTGTGGAGGTCATATGCTTATGTTAATTTTATGATTGAGATGTAGGGGTGGAGTCTAGCCTGTTAATCTGGAGATAGCCATTGAGTAGCCAATGAGGCCTCTATATGGGCATGGCTTTCTCCTGGTCTGGGAAATCTCATGATATTTCCCACATGAAGATGAGAAACTATTTCTCCTAGTTGTCTCAGAGACAAGGAATTATGGACAAGACTAATGGCAGTGTCTGAGCTGCTGCAGAAGCCAGAGGAGAAGCCACATGGCCTTGCCTTGATGGAACCAGACCTCTGAAGCTGGAGAAGCCTTGAGGGGACCCCTGCCAGCGATGAGTTGCTTCTGCCATCATGGAATGCTGCTGATGGACCCTGAGTCCTGGAAGTGAGGAGCCATGGGGAGACCCCTATCGGCACCGGGACTCTGCACCCACTGACCTGTGACTTCGTGAGTCAGAAGGAGATTTTTATAGACTGATATTGGGCATATGGGTTAATATCGGACTTATGACTTTGAACTGGACTGAGCTGGAATGTTTTCTCAGCGTTCCATTCTTTTTGTATATAAACCCTCTCCTTATATCCATATGAATGTCTATGAAATTTATTCCTCTAGTCTACCCGGACTAACACACATAGTAAGGAAAAGTCTTAGAAAAATGAATGTGTAATTGTAATTGTTGGGCCTTGGAACCAATTATATGGTTTTCCATGAGTTCTTAATGGATAGGCATGTTCAGTCTTCAAACCTTTTGGGATTCAAACATGAATTCAGAATGGATTCCTTTAGACAACCAAGGTATCACAGTGCATATTTTATATGCAGACTGAAGTGTTCTTTTTCAGCCTCCTTAGCATGAAGTATATCAATCGTCATCCATCCACATGGATATTTCGAGGAGAATTATAAGCAGGTTTAACATACACACTGGAGGAGATTCTGCGGTGATGATCATGTAACACTTTGATTGCCCGAGTCTTCCATTGCCTACCGGTGTTTTCTCTTAATGAAATCATTTCATTGGGAACTTGTACAACTATTATCACAATCTACACATGCATCCATTGTATCAAGCACATTTGTACATTTGTCACTCTCAGCATTCTCAAAACATCTGCTTTCTACTTGAGCCCCTGGTATCTGCTCCTCCTGGGATCATGGAACCATATCCATATCCTTCCTCTCAGGTGCACAAGGCAACTGTGTTCCAAGAACTCTGGAATACTTGTTGCTTCTGTTCGTTGCCCAACAGTCAGCTCAGATTCACTGCATACTCCTGCACCAATACAGCTTTGCGTGGCTCAGTGTCCTCTTCACTACATATGGTTCACCTCATTATTGTGGCCATTATTGTGTAGTGTCTTCCAACCTGGGCCTCAGCTTCCTGTACTGACCAGAACATATTCTCATGCAATTGATAAAGTTTTCAGTGGATAATTTTAAAAATCATTTCACTGGGGGCTCATACAACTCCCAATCACAATATATCCAGACATCCATTATATGCAAAGCATATCTGTGCACTTGTTGCCATCATCGTTCTCAACACATTTTCTTTCCAGTGGATAATTTTTAGAAGTAGATCTTCAGACCTTTCTTTCTGATTGCTTGGTCTTGTTCTGAAAGTTCTGCAAAACCTATTTACCTCGGAGGACACTGCTGGTGCTTGAAATACTGGTGACACAGCTTCCAGGATCACTACTAGAAAGGCACCACTGTAGAAGTCATGAGTGGGAGGAAAGATCTTCAGGATCCAGGAAATATCTCTGCCTTCCCAAATAAGTTATTCACAACGTTGCCCCTGGTAAAGGCCTACATTCTACTCCTAGAGGTAGAGTCTATTATTTTAGCCCTTTGGTGTGAGGTGACACCTTGATTTAACTTTCCAAAGTCTCGAATATCTGAGACTGTCACAAGGTCAGCTTCCTAGCCTGGAAATGGCGTGACTGGGAAACTCCGATGCCAATAAAAATAAACACACGACGAGGCTTGGATCCCAGGAGAACTTTATCACAAGACAGGCAGCCTGATGTGCAAACCACAAATGCCATGACTGTCAGACTCAGTGTGTAGAGGCCCCAATCCAGAAAGGTCGCGAGGGTAATGAAGGCAGGTCTGTGGAGGGCACGTGGCAGGCCGAGGACCAGGAGATGTTTCCACTGGGGCGTGGACAGCAGCCCAGTTCCTGGAGTGTGGCTTCTACCTCATCAGGCTAATTCTCTGCTAGAGAGGATATTTCTCTAACCGAGGTCGTCCAAACATTGAACAGCACTATTGTCCCATCAGGAGGGACATCGGCATATATTCCTAAAAGCGTTTGACCACAGAGAGGCCTATCACACTGTATGCACTGATTCAGTTCCTCAGAGGCATCTACCTGAGTGGGTCAAGGACTTCCCTTGCTGCGAAACCTGGACTGCATTTTAGAGAAATGGAATGCTGTGTATGTTCCTCTTTTACTCTCAAAGAAAAGGACTGCTGTGAGAATTCTGCTTCATACGTGCATGTGTTTGTTTCAGAGAACACATGTTTAAGCATGTTGCAGAAAGAAACTTCAGGAAATCGACACCTGCATTGGTGAGAAAAAGCTGAGGACCTTTTGGCCTTTCTATCACAATATTCTTCAAGGGCAGCAAGGGGTATTTCAGGAGAATTTCATTGGGAGACCCTATCTCATCCAACTGACTGCCCTGCTCCTTCCGGCTTCTTTTTATTTCCCCAGACTCCAAAAATATTCTAAAGGGAGTCTCCTGAGTATATCAGAGCAGCCATGCTGGTATGGTGTCAATCAAAGAGCATGGGAAGGTTACAGACACGAGAGCCCACTTTCAGAAGCCCATAGACCCAATTGGAGGACAAGCTGAGGAACAATAGCTTCACATTTTGATGGATTTCCTTAAGAACATCTTCTGTAATTTTGTAGCAAGACTTTTTCCCTTACCCTGTCTATAGAAATCTATCATAACTCTCACATAGAAAAAGAATAAAATTGAATATCATGATTTTTTTATCCTGGAACCTAAAAATAAAAATTTGTATTATCTCTAGAAGTTTTTATGGGGGGAGTGTGTGTGTGTGTGTAGGTTCTTAGGATTCTCTACCTTATAGGAAATGATTGTCTGCAAGCAAAGGTAGTTTAGCATCTTCCTTTTCAATTTAGAGTCCTTTAGGTTTGTGTCTTCATCATATTTTACCACATAAGACCTTTAGTATGATATTAAATAGGAGTTGTGAGAGCATTCATTTCACCATTAAATATTATTTTATATGCAGATTTTTCATACGTATTCTATGCTAAGTTATTAATTTAAGTTATTTCTCTTTTGTTCCTTGCTGGCTGTGAGTTTTTCCATCACTGGGTGTTGGTTAAGTGCTTTTGCCTGCATTTAAATGAGACAATCATACATTAATCATGTGAATTCCATTACTTTACTACTATAATATTGACGTTTGGGTCTTAAATCAACCTCACATTCCTGAAATGAATCCTGCTTGTTCATAGTATATAACATCTTAAATACATTTTAAAATTCAGTCTGATAGAAATCTGTTATCATTTTTTCCTCCATCTACATGAGAGATACTGGTCTGTAATTTCCTTTGCCTGTGGCTTCTTTATATCAGTTTAATATCATAATAATGTAGACCTCATTAATGAGTTGGGAAGTATTTTCTAAAAGAATTTGCTTATCTAATATCAGAGGTCTAAAGTTAAATGCAAGGAGCCCTGGTGGCACAGAGGTTAAGTGCTTGACTGCTAGCTGAAAGGTCCGTGGTTTGCACCTACCCACCTCTCTGTGGGAGAAAGATTTTGCAATCTGCTTCATAAATATTACTGCCTAGGGAATCCTCGGAGCTAGTTCTACTCTGTCCTATACAGTGACTAAGATTCAGAATCGAGGCACCAGCATTGGGTTATAGATTGTTAAATAGTATTTTACTATGCTTTTGGTAACAATTTACACAGATGAGATATCCATTTGACAATTTCTGCACTAATGGTTCCAGCAGGGTTATAGGTTGTTAGCTGCATAAATACTTATTGTGCTATATGAGAAAACTTTTTAAAGTTCTAGAAAAAAAATGGAATGAAAGGATCACAGAATTTTCTTATACAGGTGTATTTTCTCCTTTGTGTATAAAATGTCTTTCTTTGTGTCTAGTAATACTTTTGAACTTAAAACTGCATTTCTGAGCCCCGGTGGCATAGTGGTTGTGTGCGGGACTGCAGCCCCCTGGTTTGGCAGTTCAAATCCAGCCGCAGCTCTCCAGGAGCAGGGCTGGGCCTCCTACTCCCACCAGAGGGCAGTGTTGCAAAAAACAAAAACAAACAAACTGCATTGCGTGTGATAGTAGCTCTCTTCTGGCTACTGTTTGTATGGCAAATGATTTTTGTTTTTTGGTTTTTTTTGCATTCAGCCTGTTTGTATCTTTAACCCTGATGCCTGTTTGTTGTAGACAGTCAACACTTAGATCTTGCTTCTCAGCCTATTCTGGCAACGTTGCCTTTTGACTGGACTACTTATCCATTTACATTTAATTATAATCACTGATTTCATTGCCTTTAAAGCTGTTACTTTGCTATTTGTCTTCAATATATTTTGTGTCTCCTTTGTTCCTTCTGTTCCTCTTCTGGAGCCCTGGTAGCATAGTGGGCTAATCATTTGGCTGATAGCTGCAAGATCAGCAGTTCAAATGCACCAGTCACTTGAGATAATAAAAAACAATGAGGCTTTCTGCATCCATTAAGAAGCCCAGGGATGGGCTGAGCCCCGGTGGTGTAGTGGTTGTGTGCGGGACTGCGGCCCACTGGGACAGAGGTTCAATTCCAGCAGTGGGGCTGGGCCTCCTACTCCCACCACCGGAGATGGTGGGAGTGATGCCCCAAAACAAAAACAAAACAAAAAAACAAAAAAGAAGCCCAGGGATAAGGATATATCAATTGATCCAAAATTAGAGACAAGGTGGATGAGAGAAGTCCAGTAGGAATAGAACAAGGGTAATGTAACAGAGAGAAAATACTGAAACTCAATGGAGGCTGAGTATGATAGTGGGACAAAAGGGAAGTAAAAGGAAATAGAGGAAAGAACTGCAGGTAAAGAGCATTTATAGAGGTTTAAATACAGGCATGTACATAGGTGCATATATTTATTTGTGACAATGGGGGGGGAAATAGATCAACGAACTTATATATATAGGCTTAGTAGTAGAACAGCAGATGGGCATTGGGCCTCTACTCAAGTACTTCCTCAATGCAAGTACACTTTGTTCTAATAAATTGGCATTCCATGATGCTCACCTTCCCTACCCAATCACTGAAGACAAAAGTGTGCATAAGCAATGGTGGTAAAGAAAGCTGATGGTGAGGCTGAGCCCCGGTGGTGTAGTGGTTGTGCGTGGGACTGCGGCCCACTGGGATGGAGATTCAATTCCGGCTCCCAGGAGCAAAGGCTGGGCCTCCTACTCCCACCACCTGAGGGCAGTGATGCCTAAAAAAAAAAAAAAAAGAAAGAAAGCTGATGGTGCCCGACTATCAAAAGAAGTAGCGTCTGGGGTCTTAAAGACTTGAGTAAACAAGTGGCCATCCAGCTCAGAAGCAACAAAGCCCACATGGATGAAGCACACCAGCGTATGGGACCATGAGTTGTCAAAGCGATCAGTTATCAGTGTTTAAGAACTAAAAACCATAGCATTGCGTGCTCGCTTTCTTGTATGATCACTGACTGTGCATAAGCAAATGTGGTGAAGAAAGCTGATGGTGCCTGGCTATGAAAAGGTATAACATCTGGGGGCTTAAAGGCTTGAGTAAACAAGCGGCCATCCACCTCAGAAGCAACAAAGCCCACATGGAAGAAGCACACCAACCTGCATGACCATGGGGTACTGAAGGGATTGAGGCATCAAAAAACTAAAATTATATCATTATAAATAGGAGGGAGTACAGATTGGTGACCCAAAGCCCATCAATAGGTGAAGCGACATCGTCTTACAGAGGGGTTGCAGGGAGGAGATGAGCCAGTTAAAGTACAGTGTAATAACAACGAAATATGCATCTTTCCTCTAGTTCTCAAATGCTTCCTCACACCCACTATTATGCTCCCGGTTCTATCAGACAAGTCTGACTAGAATAGGGGATGTACACTGAAGTCGGAAACATGGGGAATTTAGGAAAGATATTCCCACAGGACAAGTGATGAGGGTGGTAATACTGGGAGGGTGGAGGGATGGTGGAGTAGAAAGGGGAAACTAATTTCAGGGATCTACATATAACCTCCTTTGTGGGGCACAGCCAGCAGGGAAGTGAGTACGATATGAAATAACAATTTATAAATTATTAAATATTCATGGGGTGGGGGAAGGGAGGAAGGTAAACATGGGGAGGTGGAACTGGGGGTCTAAGTGGAGGGAGGATGTCTTGAGAGTGATGATGGAAACAAGTGTGCAAATGAGATCTGCATACAATTGATGTATGTATGGATTGTGAGGGGAGGTGTATGAGTACCCAATAAAATGATTCATTTAAAATGAATAAAATGATTCATTTTACCATTGGAGCAGAATTTATTGATTTTTCCCTAGAGGTTCTGGTCTGGCCTCTGCAGGTCCCCTGGGCTCTTCTGGCTTTGTTTCTGGGCTGCGGTGGCCACAGCGGCTGCAGCTTTTAAGGCCCTTTTTTGCTTCTTCAGCTTTTGAACCTCCTGGAACACACGCTTGCAGAGCTCCTTCTTGGCCAAGGCGAGGCAGTGTGCCTTGCCATGGTAGAGCAGGGGTGAGGTGTACTGGATGGCCCGGCTCCTGGCACGTCTTCTCAAAGACAGTGAAGTTGGTTCTGCGGAGGCGTTTGAGCATCTTCTGCCGCTGGTCCAGGCTCATGAGCAGGCAGCGCTTATGGGCTTTGTCCTTCCGGTGCTTCTTCATGTGCTCCTCATAGCTGTGGATCTTGACAGTCAGGGTGATGATTCGAGCCTCCAGGGAGCTGGTGTCCTCAGGGTTTTCCACGATCTTGTTCATCGACAACTCCTGCTTGACTTTTAGCTTCTCCTTCTTGTTAGCCATTTCCAAAGACAAGGGTCTTCTTACAACATCATCAACCTTCTCCACTGCAGGGACATTCTGGTAGTCTTTGAGCAACATGGAGGGCGGTAGGTCATCTCCTTGACTCGGCTGGACTGTGACTGCTTTCTTGATGGCGAATCGGCGGGCAGCCAGGAAGAGGTGACCTCGAGGCTGCAGGCTCTGCTGGCCCTCACGCCCTCTGACACCCTAAGAACTGGGACCTGGGTCACTGCCTGAGTCCAAATGGAACCCAGGGTCCGGCAAGCTGCCCTCAGCATGTTGACTTACGATCCCGACCGGGCCCACACTGTGGCCGCTGTTTTGTTTTGTTTTTTTAAAGTGGACCTTCTACCAGCGGCTTAAGTGGAAAATGTTTGGAAATGAATATGGCAACATGTCTGCAAATGTGCTTGATACAGATGATGTACTGAATCTTATAATAGCTGTAAGAGCCCCCAATAAAATTATTATAAAAAAAAAACAACCAGCCAGTTCAACTGTGTCCTGTAGGGTCTCTATGAGTAAGAATCAACTTGATGATAGTGCATTTTGTTTAGGATTTTAGTTCGTCCTTTACTATTTCTACTGCTTCAAATCAGTCTTTTCTGGTGTGCCATAGAGAAAGCCCTGATGACAACATTAGGTAAGTGTTGGATCACTAACTACAAGTTTGGTGGTTCAGACTCAGCAGTGTTTGGGGAGGATATGAGGCTATCTGCTCTGATCGGACACTCTATAGAAAGCCATTATGAGTCAGAATTGACTTGGTGGTAGTGGATTTCCTCTAGGTTTTGCAATATATACCTTAATTTATAACAATATACTCTTGTTTAAGTCTGATTTAATCCTGATAAAATATAGTCACTTT
The DNA here is from genome assembly GCA_004026705.1 of Nesogale talazaci. Taxonomy (NCBI): domain Eukaryota; kingdom Metazoa; phylum Chordata; class Mammalia; order Afrosoricida; family Tenrecidae; genus Nesogale; species Nesogale talazaci. The sequence goes on from PVJH01002149.1 coordinate 136,563, forward strand.
GTTTCCTCCTATACAATGTCATCCCTCCCTCCCCCACTTTTCTTTAGGCTATTACTGCTGTGACCTCATATATGTAGCTACACTATCCACCCGGGGTTACTCCTCTGCACAATAGTGTGCATTGTAAGGAAATTAAAAAGTGAACGAGAAAACAAAGGAAATTAAAAAGTGAACAAGAAAACAAAAAAATGCATGCAATTTGTTATTTGGAACCTTTGACTGTGGCCCCTGACAAAGCCTGACCTCAGCCTTCTCTCACATTTAGTCTCAGAGTGGCCCCGTGGTGCCAGCAGAGGACATTCCAGAACCAAAGGCTGGTGAGAAGTTCGACTGCTGAGGAGATTCTTCTTGCAAAGAAGGAATGTTTTTGATAAACAAATGCTCCTCGTACCATCTTCCTAAGGAGGCATTTACCTAGCATCAATCTCCCCACATAAAAAGAGAAACCATCGCTGCTTCTTATTCTGCCTCTTTCTGCTTCGAGGGTAACTCACCACGACCCATCAACTTCACTCTCGGGTCATTGCTAGTGAACTCCTTCCCAGGGATACTGTTGGCCCCTCCTGGGCTGAGCTTTCCTATTGTCCAGGGGATTTCCTTCACCCCTCCATGAGCTGCTTCATTCGCTAGTTGGATTGGACATGCTCCCGGGACATTTTTCAATGAAAGGTTTAATTGGACCATGTCTTTCTGGCCCGAAACAAGAGAACCAGAATTCACTTTTTTCCCCAATGATTTTATTGGGGGCTCATATAGCTCTTATAACATTCCACACATCATTTGTATCAAGCATATTTGTACACATGTTACCATCTTCATTTCCAAATATTTTGTACTTGAGCCCTTGGTATAAGCTCCTCTTTCCTCCTCGCTTTTTTTAAAAAAAAAAAATCATTTTATTGGGGCTCATACAACTCCCATCATAAGCCATACATACACCAATTGTATGTAGGCCACATTTGCACACTTGTTGCCATCATCACTTTCAAGATATCCACTTAGACCTCCAGTACCAGCTCCCCATGTTTTCCCTCTCTTCATACTCCCCTCCCCCATGAACTCTTAATAATTTGCAAATTGTTATTACTTTTTCATATCGTATACTGTCTGAAGTGTCCCTTCACTCATTTACCTGTTGTCTGTACCCCAGAGAGGAGGCTATATGTAGATGCCTGAAATTGGTTCCTCACTCCACTCCACCCGCCCTCTACCCTCCTGGGGATTGGTGATGCCGGAATTCACCTTTTATAAACACCACTCGGGGCGGGAAGCAACAGCAGTAACAAACGGCTACATTCAAACTATCTACACTCAAAGGTAATTATGTGAACTCTTTGACTTAGAAGGGTGCCTTCCGAAAAGAAGAGGATAATAATTACGCTTGGGCTGGATAAAACTTGACTATTTCATTAAGATCTAATTATAGTTTCAAGGTCTCACGAAGAGGATATTCCACTAGGCTATATCAGCTTCCTTGTACGAACAAACCAACATATGTGATTGCTTAATCAAGAGAAATGCATATTTGCTCTGAATGGTTTTCTGGGGTGGCTGTTCTTGCTGGTGTGCCTGAGAATTCTGTTCGTATAGCGTCCCCTCATTTGGGATCAGACAACTGATGCATCTAGGTACGAGATCTTATCCAGTAAACCGCAAGCGATCTAACCCACATAGCTTGAGTTCATCCCGACTCACAGCAACCATCTAGGGAGTTTCCCAGGCTGTTGATCTCTGTAGGAACAGGGAGCCCCATCTGTCCCGCAAGAAGCTGCTGATGGGTTTGAACCGCCAATCTTGGGGTCCAACACTTACCCAATGGCGTTCAATTCACAGTTACAAGGCAGAGACAGAAAACAGAGAATAGGGGAGAAAGAGACATGCTAATGAGAGCCAAGAAGAAGAAGCAACTTGTTCCAACCTTTTCTGGTCTGAAAAAAATCTGAGCAATAATTCCACCAAGTCCTGAAGAGAAGGGAGTGGGGGATGGGAGTCCGAGGAAAGCGGGATTCTGAGAATGGAGTTCAGAGAGAAAAGTCTAAAGAAATGGTACCTTCTCTAGCAAGGCAATTTAATTTAAAAAGGTAAAAAGGACATTCTCTTTCCTCTCAACAAAAGGCCTATTGAAATGCAAACCGATGATAACTGCAGGAGAACAGAAAGGGTTTGATACGGAAAATAACCAACATCCTACACAGTAATATTTTTGTTATTGGCAAACAGAAAGCAATAGTTCCAAATTTATCAAGCTTATCAGTTCCACCTAATTAAGGCGGTGGCCAGAGGGCATAGTAAACGAAACTCCAATAACTCACTTCGGAGCTGCTGGCCCCAGTGAAATCTAATATACGTCTGGAAATGTGCTTGGTGGTCTCCGCTCTTCTTGACCTTCATCCCGAGGGCAGCCGCCTGGAATCCCTCCGCTCTGCAGAGACCAGGGTGGAATTAGTTAGAGATTCCATTCCGCTACGACAGACTTTTGTCTCCAGTCAGAATATCGCCAGAGGACGCCTGACGCGTGTATGCGGGCCTTCCAGGAATAAGCCGATCGGTGTAGGCCCTCGAGGAGCACCATTTAAAATTTTCTATTTCAATTACCGTGGCCACCTCTCACTCCATGGACTTCAAAATGAAGCCCGGCGTTTTCTCAGAAGCCTTTCTTTCTCGATTTAGAAGGGACTCCAGGGCGAAAGTGCATGTGTTCATCTGGGTGCTTGAGTGAGGGTCGAAAGAAACTTTTGTAGAGCTGAATTTCAGCGCCCCTGGCTGCTGCAGGCCCCCCCACCCCATCCCCCCTTTGGTGAGGTTGTACTCTGAGAGAGCCTCTAGGAGTCACAATCGACTCAACGATGGTGGGTTTGTGATTTAAATCCTGAAAAAGAAAAAAAGCTTCTAACTGAAAGGCTGAGGGTACCAGTCACCCCAGAGACACTCTGGAAAAAAGTCCTGAAGATCTCCTTCTGAATGATGACTCTGATTGAAAACTTTACGCGAGCAGTTTCTCACCACTCAGCCCTGCCAAGTGGCCATTGGTGCAATCAACTGGACCATGGCACGTTCAGTGTAAACCAACATTCAGAAAGAAGGGGGGTGATAATCAAAAATAACTCCAATTCGGACGCTTTCACATCACCTTCTCCTCTCTACATAGCCCTGGCCGGGAAGGCTCTCCTGTTTTGAAGTGCTTATTTCATCCTCGCTGCAGACTGTGGTTAGGGAAAAGAGATGCCTTGCTGAGGTCTAGTCATCCCCTGGGTCACAGCTCCATGTCACAGGCAGAGATGGGTGGCCATCAGAGTGGACAGCCCAGAGGAGCCGGGCATCATGAATCAGGCACTTAAGGAGTCTCTGCTGAGAAGAGTGGACATGACTGGGAAGGTCAGGTAGATAAAAAAAATTCGAAGACAAGAAATCTAATTCTTAGAGGAGTCAAGGCAGCTGAGGCTAAGCCATCAGTGGAGGGAACCAGTGATAAATTAGTGGGTACTTTACAGCCCCAACCCCCTCCTCCCAAAGAATCCAAGAAACTGATGCCATGAAAGAGGAGAACTGGAGACAAACACTGACCTGGGGCAGACACTGTCTGTCCCCAGTCCTGCTTTATGACTCTACTTGGAGCAAATTATGCATATACATCCCAGACTTGCTTCAGTACAAGGTAATAAGGTCCTGTGCTTAATGGCTCTGGAACCAGTACAATGCCCTTCTCATTGTAAGTAACCTGATAAATGATTCTTGAGAAGGGGGGCTGGCTCCACCTGAGTTGGTGCTGACTTGCACTCTGAAGTCTAGAGACAGAGCTAAGCAGAATCAGTAAAATCATGTCACCACCCTTAATTCTATAGACGAGGAAGCTGAGCCAATGATCTGAGCGGAACCCCGTTCTATGGTCGTACCATTGTAGTTGACTGCAGATTCTCATTTATATCCAACCCCCAGGCATGCAAACTGCAACTGTTCTGTAGGGTTTTCAGAAACAAATGACCAGACCAACTTTTTGAAGTGGCTCTGGGTGGGTCCAACCTGCCAATCTTTCAGCTGACAGTCAAAACATTTGCCACCTTACCAAGAAAGACTGCTTCTTCATGGCCACTTCAATCTTTCCCACATGAATCCTGATATTTTACCATACACAGTACTTCAAATTTCTACCATGATGTACAACTTTAAGTTATGTGGCTTAGAAATGAACATACACTCCAGAGATGATCTCATCTCAATGAAGTAATGCACTAAAGCAGAAGTACCAAAGATCAGGGGTCGTTCTTGCTGAGTTTATACTCATGACAACCTCATATGCATGCAAGTAGAATTTTTTTCATTAGAGTCTTCAGTGGCTGAGTTCTCAAAAGTAGATTGCCAGACCATTATTCTAAAGCACCTCGAAGGCATCACGTGTTAACTTCTCTCAAGAGAAGCTAGCCTACGACATGACTCAGGAGAAATGAATTGATGTCCACACAAAGACTTGAAAGGGCTTTATGGACAAGAACCCCAAACAATTCAAATTCAACAAGTCAGTGCCATTTGCTACATTCAGTGGGTGTACCCTGCTTTTCTGGATTGTTCCACCTCAATCAACATAAACATAAATTCACTGCCCACCATGCTTCTCACTGTTTGGGTTAGTGTTGTCAACTTAATCCCATATAACAAAAGACAAACAAAACAAAACAAGCTCACTGCCACTGAGTTCTGACTCACTGTGACTCTCGAACAGAACAGAACAGAACCACTTTTGAGTTTCCATAACTGTAAACCTATACAACAGAGGCAGTTTGTCTTTCTCTTGTGGAGCGATTGGTGGCTTCCAAACACCGACTTTGTGGTTAGTGACTCAACGTATAACCCACCATGCCACCCAAACTCCTTGATCTTGTATAGATAGGTCTTAAAAGAATACAATGCCTTTACAATTGAGATGAAATAGTGAGAGGATAGGAGCCACGGTCACCTATTGGTTACCTGTTGGTCTGGAATCCCAGGGAGAAAGACAAAGTTTTCTACTCCCAGAAACAGTGACTGTCATAGAAACTCACAGGTACAGTTCTACCTCGTCCTATGGGGTTGTGAAAAGGCAACATTGATTTAATGGCGGTGACAGTGAGATTGAGATGAACCAGCAAAGAACCAGAGTAGCACAGTGGTCCTTCACCAGGCTTCTAACCTAAAGGCACATTGTTATAATCCACCAGCAACTCTTCAGGAAGAAAGTGTGACAATCTGCTTCTGTAGAGATTTACATCGTAGGAACTTGGGGCTGTTCTGCTTTGTCCTCTACCATTGCTATAAATCAACTTGATGGTAAAAGGTATTTGGTTTAAAGAAAGCTTTAGGGGGATTTTGGTTTAATGAAAGATTTGGTTTGAAAGATTAGCTCAGGAAACAAACAAACAAACACCAAGTCCTCACTTATTAACATGGTGAAGTTCCAAAGATCAGTGGGTGATATTAAAAAAAAATGGAGGAGGATGACCACATCTTTGTTAGTCTGGGTAGACTAGAGAAACAAATCCAGGGATACCATTTGTGTATAAGAGATAGCCTTATATATAAAGAGCAATTGTATATTAAGAAAACATCCCAATCCAGACCAGATCAAGTCCAAAAGTATGATATTTGCTCATATGTCTGATACTAGTCAATAAATTCCTCATCAGATTCACTCAGCACATGCAATGACGCCAAGTGCAGAGAGATAACAGCCAGTGGGTGGAAAGACTTGTGGATTCAATGGCAATGAAAGCATCCTAACGCTGGTGTGGGTCTCCATGTGGCTCCTTCAACTCCAGGGTTCTGGTTCCATCAGCATAGCTCCATGTGACTTGTCAGCAGAAAGATGAAGCAGAGAGCTGTTTACTTATCTGGCCTCCATCGAGCTATTTATCTCCATTGCACCTCCAAATGAAGTCATCAAGCTGCAGCCTGATTCATAGGCTAGATTCCACTTTCACTCTTAATATCCTCAAGTTGACACCAGATGATATAACTAAGACAACATCACATCACAAAATGGAGGATGACTACATCAATACATAATTGCCAAACCACTGAGCATCATGGCTCAGCCAAGTTGACACATAGCTTTGACTATCACAACTAGCATTAGTCTTGTCTCACAGCTCAGCACAAAATTGTTCAATAGTAGATTTTTTAAGAGTGTCAATTCAAGGTGTTGGGTAATGAAATAACTGAAAGGTGAAGGATCGATGTCGTTTGGGTAGTTCATCTAGTCACAATTGCTCCAGCAATTCTGGATTTACGATCATTTGAAAGTCTGTTCGACATGTCGTTGCTTTTGATCAGGAATCTTCTATAGAAGCTTTGATCAAACATCTTGGCAATGGTTGCAGAGCACCATCTCATTCTTCTGGTCTCTTGGCAAAGCGGGCACTTTTTGCTCATGGCAGCAATTAGCCATCCATTCTATTTCTTACTCTGACTGCTGATCTTCTTACTGCTCTTGTTGCTCCAGGAAAAGAGAGACCACATGACTGTTTGATTATGTTCCAGGAGATAAGAGGCATTGAAAGCAATGTGAGTCCATTTAAGTTATATGTCCTAGGGAGGCACGAGCGTACATCTACAAATCAACAACTCCTGTGGTACATTGGACTACACATCTGCAGCTGCAACAGCTTCTCTTCTCTTCTGATGTTCTGGCTGCCAAAAGATGTTGGCTGTGCTTCATTTCAGAAGAAATGAACACATGTCCACACAAGGACTTGAATGTTAATGTTCATCACATCACAACGTATAAAGGTCCCGAATGGTCAGCAACCCATGGACGGAATGAGGTATGTTCGTATCCATGAACATGAACATGTTCATGTCCATGTACATGGACGGAATGAGGTATGTTCACACAATGTGATCCTATTCAGCATCATAAGAAAATTACTTTTGATACCTATTGCAACATGGTTGACCTTTACAAATATTATCTTTAATGAAAAAAAAAAGTCAGACAGGAGAGACTGCATGTGGACATTTCATTTATGTGAAAAGTCCAGAAAAGATAAATCTATAGAAATGTTACCCAGGTTACCCAGGTGGCTGCCTGGAACTGGAACTGGGAATTTGCAACCTGGCACAAGAAAACTTTTCAGACCTTTCCTAAAACCCGATCAAGGTGATGGTTACACAATTTCACAACCTACTGAAATTTATTGCAGTGTATTCTTAAGAGTGGACAAATCTTAGGTGCTTTAAACCTCAATCAAGTCTCCCATCCCTTCAGTCACTTTAAAGTGAGATGTTATGGAGGAGGTCGTTTGGTTACTAATAGTAATCTTGCTAATACTAAATGACACCGTTTGTGCCATTTACTTTCTAAGATGGCAGGGAAATTTAAAGTGTAGTCTGGAGTCAATTCTTTCATTGTGGTGTCATTGGGCGGCAGTCTTTCAACATGTGCTGCATGCTAAGGGCATTGGTGCTGGTGGTCATGGAATTATATTCTGTTCTTCCATCAGGTTTTCTCACAGGGTGTCTAGCACCTGCTCCTCTTGCTGCTGTGTGCCGTCTACTCCCTTCAACCCACGGTGACCCTCCAGGACAAAGAGCTGCATCAAAGCCTTTCCCAGGCTGGAGTCTTTTCTTTTTTGCTGTTTTGGTACAGGTGAAACTCTTAAGTGACTGGAGACAATTGATACCAAACAGTGGGAGCAAAACTTTCAATATTATTCATTCACATCGACAGAGTTATGCTGACCAAATTCATATATGTTACAACAAAGCAAGGAGGACATTAAAGTAGCAAGTTTCTAGTAGTCCCGGGGCCACCATTCCTTGGATACCCTCCAGGCAAGGGATCTGAAGCACAGTTCAATGACTGCCTTTGGGCTAGCAGTCACCTGATTCTTCTCATGAAGGTGGTTTCATCTCCAAGACCCAGGGCTACATGTGATTTTGTGGTGAAGCTCAATTTACATCATGGGGTTTCCATACTGAGTCCTATGAAGAGAGGGGTGCCCCTTGAAAGAACAGAGCCTAAAGTCCCCATTATCTATAGCACCCAGCCTGGGTCTTTGGGTTCTTGATAAGAACTGTTAAGTGATTTTACCTGATAATTGTTAAGTGTTTTTACCTGATGGGAGGTTGCTCCTCCCTATTGACCCACCAACAGAATTGTCATTGCCTTCCCTGAGACAGACTTGCTGCCCTCCCACCAGGCTATGGTCTTTTTTTGGTACCGGATTATGAGATCTCTACTTCCTAGGAGTCGCAGGTGGGTGCAAATGGCTTAGATTTCAGTTATTGGTTGAGTGCTGAATCATTGCGCCACTAGGGCTTCCTGAATTTATCACCTGTTTGTTGTTGTTTGGTCCCACTGAGTCAGTTCACATGCACAGCCAGCCTGGGAATCGACACCCAAAGGAAACACTGCCCAGACCTTTGCCATCCTCACTAGTGTTGCCACACTAGTGGCAGCCGCTGAGCCTGTCTATCATATTGAGCTCTGTGCCGCTCACCCTCTGCTTTCCCCAGCCTGGTGCCTTTTTCCAGGGACTGGCCTCTCCTTATTATCCCCTTGGTAGATTATGAATTTTGTAGCAGGAAATATTTAATGAGAGAATTAGCACTGTAGACGGTAACTATTGCCTCTGAAATGGTTGAAGTCATTGTGGCCAAGATTTGGTGTCAGAGACAGAGTAATTGGCCTCTCTGTGTGGCTGTTTCATGGCATTTCCCATTAATGTGCATTAATGCATCCAAATTGGTGTCAGTTTTAAAAAGCAATAGAAGTTTAGAAACTGAACTCAAGGAATATTATCATTTCCTTTTGTGTTTTATAGAAGTGAGACTGAACGGGGTGGTTAATAATATTGTTGCTAATTGGCCTAGATTGTAACTCAATTTTGTTTGGACCGTAACCTCAAGAAAAATGAACTTCTAGGGCTGTTCTATTAGATTCTTGAAAATATTGCTAATGCATGAGTTGTGATATGCATATATTCTCTGCCGTGTCCCTGTATCACCCCAATACACAGAAATGTATCATTTAGTATAAATGATTTTAAAAGTACACATGTTAGAAATAATATTTTGATGACCTCTGTAACTTACTCTAACACAATCCACTCACTAATGCAAAGTCACTCAAATGCTTCCATTGCTCACATCAGTTTTGACTTCTCTTTAATATGAATGCCACCATAACTTCTTTCTGGTATATTTCAAATTGTATAACTAGCAATCCTTGTCCTCCAAGTGTTCAGTTGGGGATTGGAAACAGCTGAAGGTCATCAGGGCCAAATTTGTTGATTAAGGTGGTTTACCAGGTTTGCAAATCTAATTTTTAATTGAAACCAGCTGTCTCTATTATGTATTGTGCTATTTACTTGTGTGGTCTACCAACTACCTTTTAATAACACTTGGATTTATAAATATCCAATCATTGGTTTCTTTTATGATGATGGGGTTTCAAGTAATATTGAGTGGAGGAAATCTTTTAGTCTTAGAGCTATCATTCAATTCTTGGGAATAATGAAAATCAAATCCAGACTACTGAGTAGCAATTCAGATATGGTCTCTCAGAATTCCTGGAAAATTGGAAGGGAAACCCCATTCTCCTGGGGTTTGCAGCTCCAGTTTCTCCTTCCTCTATACTATTTTGCAGATGGCTAAGTCCTCAAATTTTAAAATTGTTCAGCTAGTGTTGTCTTACCTTGAAATTTCCAGTGGTTCCCTTAGATCTACTGCCTTGTAGAATGCTGGCTCTATGAACTACAGTATAGCTTTGGTCAGGATGACAACTCCCACCCCTTTCCAGTCTTTGATTTCCAAGTCTCTCTAGAAGGCCCCTGCAGGGAAATGAGGAAGATGGTTTTATCCAGAGTCATTACTTCACCCTTCACTCTGCTCTCTCTGACTTTTAGCAGAAACTCTCTCTTCTGTCGTTCTATCTCTGTTGCTCGATGTGTCTCTGTGGTTAGGCTGTGATGCCCTTCCCTTAACATCCCCACTGCAAATATGATTTGCTTCCTACTCTTTGAAGCTCATTCTGTTTGTTCAGTAGGTAGTTCCCATCTCCTTACTTACCAGTGAAAGGCCACTACCGAGACAATCAAAACAAACCAGCAAAACCCAAATCGTTGCCGTCCAGTTGACAGAGACTGTGTGTCCGAGTAGAATCGAGCTCCATTGGTTATCTTGTTTATGACCTTCATGGAACCAGATGACTCACCCTTACTTCCATGATGGCATGGTTTGAACTGCCACTTTCTGGTTAAAAACTACGAGTAAATATGTGTGCCACTGAAGAACTTTGTCTTTAGCAAGATATGAAGATGAGTATTGGAACCGGTGACATTTTATTTTATTATGCATGAAGTCACCTTGAGTTGGAGCAAGATCAACTGGCAACTGGTTATTGGGCTAAAGATAGGAGAGTGCATCTGGAAGTGTTTCTTAAATGTCTTCTTATGCATAAGAAGTACACTATGCAATATACTAGGATAGATATTTGACATTAGATATGAACCAGACCTAACTGTCCTGACATATGTACAAGTTTGAATTAAAGATAGACTTGTTCACAACTTGTTAACAATCCAGCTGCTGCTTGTATACAATAGGGTGTTCGCACAATGTCCAAATCACAAAACATCCTATTTCCCAGAACATATTGTAGATATTGAGTGGCATGTGACAATATATAAATAAAGTGAAAACAAAGCCAACACAAATCAAAAAGCCCAAGATTGTTATTAGGTCATTTTCATAACAAGTAACATTCCAAAACAACTAAAGGAGATATTGATGAGAACTGACAACAGACCCCAGAGAAGTGGGTGGACCTACCTACCCTGCCTGCAGCAGCCTTTGCAGACTCGAATGCTTCTGTCTTCAGTCTGGACTCCCTCCCTGAGCTCCTCCCCATCAATCTCTCAGCCAACCTGAACCACACACAATTCTCTCATTTGCTGAATTTCTGTGTATTTGAACATCACCTCTGTTCTGGATTCAATATGCAGAGTGTGACAGATGCTCTGGAGGTAAAATGAAGGAGTTCCCTCAAAGTTATGCATTGTAAATGAGGAGAAGTACAGCTAAGGAGACCTGAAACTCATCTGTAGGTAATGGGAGATCCCTTCACAGAAGTGCGCGGGGAGAGGAGACAAGCCAATCATGATACAGGGTAGTAGCAATGATGAAACATACAACTTTCCTCTAGTTCTTCAATGCTTCCTTCTCACCCTCCCCCTATTATGATCCCAATTCTACCTTAAATCTGGTTAGACCAGAGGATGTTTGCTGGTACAGATAGGAACCAGAAACATAGGGTATTCAGGACATATGGTCCCTCCAGGACTAGTGGTGAGAGTGGCGATACTGAGAGGGTGGAGGGAAGGTTGGGTAGAAAGGGGAAACCAATGACAAGGTTCCACATATAACCTCCTTCCTGGGGTATGGACAACAGGTCAGTGGATGAAGAGAAATATCAGACAGTGTACAATGTAACAAAATAATAATAATTTATAAATTATCAATGGTTCATGAAAGAGGGGAGAGTGGGGAGGGGGCGGAATATAATACCAAGAGTTTAAGTGGAAAGCAAATGTTTTGAGAATGATGATGACAGCAAATGTACAAATGTGCCTGGCATATAATGGATCTATATATGGATTGTGGTAAGAGTTCTATGAGCGCCAATCAAATGATTAAAAAAGAAATATAATTCATTATACATTAAACAAAGAATGAAGGTATTACCATCCTTCTAGGGGCGGCAGAGCACTGCAAAGTTGCATAAACAAGAAAATCACAGACTGGGACGGAGATGATGCAGACAAAGAAACACATGATGCAGCTTGGAGCTTGACTGCTGGGTTGCTTTGCACTGGGTGTCAGGAAAGTCTCTCCAAGAAAGGGCTTTGTCTCAGAAATCCTAGTGTGCTCAGCATGTCTTTACTGGGGACCAGGAGTTTTCAGTCTATTGCAAATGTAAGGAGAAGCCTGTGGCAGTTACCTAATCTGGTGTCAATTTGAGGATTAAGAGTGTAGGGGTGGAATCTAACCTGTCAATCTGGAGATTGCCCATGAAATCTCCATGTGGGCATGACCTTCTACTGAGAATTCTGGGACATACAGTGGTATTTCCCCCATGGAGGTGGGAGACTCACGACTCACTCCCTGGGAGACATTGCAGCTGAAGAGACACATGATAGCATGCTGATAGACCCTGAGCCCTGGACACTGGACGAGCCATGGGGAGACCCCTGTCAGTTCTCAGATGATTCTACTGCCACTGAACACACAAGACTCTGCACCCACTGGCCTGTGATTGTCCTGGCATCATTTCATGTGCTTTGTGAGTCTGAAAAGGACTCAAAATTGGTGTTGAACATATAGGCAAATTTTGGACTTATGACCTTGGACTGGACTGGGTTGGGATGTTTTCTTAATGTACAGTTGCTCTTATCTATAAACCTCTTTCTTATAAACGCATGAGTGTTTGTGAATTTGTTTCTCTAGTCTTCTTGGACTAACACAGAGCACCTGAGAATTTTCTGCTGGCCAGTAGCGAGGCCTGCGGTCTGCTCTATGGCTATCATTCGAGCTGCTAGAGAATGGGTTCAGGGAATCAGAGTGGGAGCAGGAAGGTTCGTTAGACAGGAATGTCCATTAGATAGGAAGTCCTGTTAGAAGATGATAGCAGAGTCCATAGGTGAGAGGACGGGCCTCCTCTTGTGCAGCAGCATGAGACGCTGATATGGAATCTATTTTGTAGTAAACTTGTCGTTAGCTGCTGTCAAATTTATGCTAGCTCATGGTGATGCCCAGGCTCAGTGGGACACAATGTTGCCTTGTCCTGTGCCATTCCCATCACCTGGTGTTTCCCTTGGCTGATTTTCAGATGTAGATCACTGGGCCTTTCATGCCAATCTTAGTCTGCTCACTCCGCTGAAACCTGGTCAGCATCATGGTCTATAGTGACAGACCACTGGTGGCTGAACCCAGGTGGGGGCGTGGGTATGAGCCCGTTGTCCTCACTTCTTGTTCTCCCACCTGCGTGTGAGCTGAGAATTCTACCACTGAATAGAGTGACCCAAGCAGCCTTTCATGAGTAGATGTGGGAAGGAGGGAGATAAAGGGACCCAAGGGGATACCTAGGTTCTGGGTCAAGTCTTGGGGTTGCATGTTGGTGCCATTTATAAAGAGGGCTGCATGAAATATGCAACTTTCCTCTAGCTCTGAAATGCTTCCTCCCTCTCACTATCATGATGTGAATTCTATCTCACAAATCTGGCTAGACCAGGGGATGTACACTGGTACAGGTAGGAGCCAGAAACATGGGGAATCCAGGACAGATGATCCTTTCAAAACCAGTGGTGAGAGTGGTGATATCAGGAGGGTGGAGGGAAGGTGGGGTAGAAAGATGGAACTGATTATAAGAATCTACATATGACCCCCTCCGTGGGGGATGGACCACAGGAAAGTAGGTGAAGGGAAACATCAGACAATGTACAATATGAAAAATAATAAGAATTTATCGATTCTCAAGAGTTTATGCGGGAGAGGGGAGTGAGGAGGGAAGGGAAATGTGAAGAGCTGATGCCAGGGGTTTAAGTAGAAAGAAAATGTTTTGAGAATGATGATGGCAACAGATGTACAGGTGTGCTTTGCATACAATGTATGTATGTATGTATGGATTGTGATATGAGTTGTATGAGCCCTCAATAAAATGACCTATATGAAAAAGAGGGGGGATGCTTCCCTCCATGCTTGGCTTTCCCCCATGGCAGGAATCCCCATTCCTGTGCCTCCCCTGCCACATGCTCTCATGTGCTTCACACCTTCTCCTCTTCCCTGCTCTCTCCTGCTCTTTCTGCTAGACTGCAGCTCAAGGGTTCCCTCCTCGGACAAGCATGACCCCCCTTCCACTGCCCTCACATCTCCTGGGTTTGTGCAGCTCCTCTAGACTATCTCACAGCTAGGTGTCCCCCAAGCATTTCACAGACAAACGATGAGTGCAGAGAGAATATTGTTAGAAATAAAATGTGTTCACCATCGGTGGAAGGAGACGCCGGGGTGAGAAGAAAGCAGAACTGAAGCCTTTGGAGTATTTCTGAAAAGACCACAAGTTCAATGTGATATGGGCTTGTGAGTACTGACTGCTGATTTGATTCCAGCTCCTGCAACACACTTGATTTCTGAAAGCCCAATTTCAAAAAGCAGTCAATGCCGACTTGATGGTAATGTACATTGATGCTGGTTGTGTCAGAACACACAGTACTCACGCTTTCCACTGGCTGATATCATGTGAGTACACCCCCACCTCCACCCCTAGGCACCTCCGGGTGGACTGGACCCTCCAATCTTGAAAAGCAGCTGAGCACATTCCCTGGTTGCACCATGCAGGGATTCCCTCAACTTTCTTAGCACTTCACATGGATACATGGCATTCTTTCTGTGGATTCTTTGCTTCTCTGTCTCCTCCAACGAACCGTGAGCTCCTTCTGGGACAGCATCTTGGACAGGGTCTCAAGCAGTGTCGGCACATACCTAGTGCTCAGCAATTGCCTGTTGCAAGGAAACGAAATGAAAGTCATTTGCAGGAGCTCAGAAGTCACCGCCATGCTCTCTCAGCTGCCTCTGGGCACTGGCAAATTGTAGTGTTCAGAGACCCTTTCCACATACATCTTTTAAAAACAAATCCTTTTATTGGGAGCTCATAAAACTCATTACAATCCATAAGTAAGTCCCCCGCTATCAAGCACACTTGTACACCTATTGCCCTCATCCTCATAATATTTGCTTTCTATTTAAGCCCTTGGCATCAGCTTCTCTTTTTTTCCCTCCCTCCCCACTCCCCTTTTCCTCATAAACCCTTAATAATTTATAAATTATTATTACTTTGTTATATTGTACTGTTTGATGTCTCCCTTCACCCACTTCCCCATTGTTCAAACCCCCCCAGAGAGGGGGGTTATATGTAGATCCTTATTAACAGTTCCCCATTTCTACCTCACCTTCCCTCTGTACTCCAGGTATCACCACTCTCAGCACTGGTCTTGAAGGGATCATCTGTCCTGGATTTCCGGTGTTTCTGGTTTCTATCTGTACCAGTGCACATCCTCTGATATAATTGGATTTATAAGGGATCATGATAGTGGGAAAGGAGGAAGCATTGAAGAACTAGTGGAAAGTTGTATGCTTCATCATTGCTACACTGCACCCTGACCGGTTCATCTCCTCCCTGAGACCTTTCTGTAAGGGGAAGTCCATTATCTATACATGGTCCCCAACCTGTACTCCCCCTCACTTATAAAAATAACATTTTTAGTTCATTTTTTTACCTGATCTCATTGACATCTCATGGTCACACAGGCTAGTGTGCTTCTTCCATGTGGACTTTGTTGCTTCTGAGATAGATGGCTTGTTTACCTTCAAGTTTTTAAGATCCCAGATGCTATATCCTTTGATAGCTGGGCACCATCAATCTTCTTAACCACATTTTCTTATGTGTACATTTGTCTTCAACAATCCCAACACAAAGGTGGGCACACAATGATGTGGTTTTATATTCTTTGTTGCCTGATCCCTTTGACCTTCCTGGTCATACGGGCTGGTGTGCTTCTTCCATCCCACATACATCTTTAAAGTGCTGGCAATGTAGGTGTCAATGTGTGTTTATCTAATGCCACAATATCTAGCTTTTGGAGATGAGCAGGGAAAACCTTTGATTATTTTGGCATCCCTTGATCCCTGAGGCTGCAAACACTGCTCACCATTGTATTGATTTAGTGCAAATTTAGGTATGCTTTTCTTAGCCTTATTGGGATTTTGTTTCTTCCACGTGTTTTCAAATGTACATCATACTGAATGCTCATGTGTTCCCTTTTCAAATGTTGTCCCTCTTAACTTCCTATGGATAGCTTTTTTCTAATGCTGTGAAATGCTTTTCAGGTCATGTGGACAGGAAAGAGGCACAGAAAGAGAGAGCCTTTCTCTGGTCTACACAGATTTTATCCCTGGAATGATATTGACATGCACCCCAACATAAAAACCACCAGGCCCCAAGTCCTTGTCCCCTGATGGGACGACACAGGAAGAAAGGTGAGGGTGAGTTTTCCAACCAGAGAATCCAGTCTCTTTTACCAGGGAGCGAATAAAACCTACACCAAAATCCCCTCCTATATATTCCTTTGCTGCTAGTTGCCATAAAGTCATCTCTGACTTGTGGAAACCTTTGTGTACAACAAAATGGAACATTGCTTGGCCATCTTCATGCTCGCTGAGCTGTTTCAGTCCATTGTTACAGTGATGGAGTCAATCCATCTTTCTGAAGGCTTCTCTCATTTCGCTGATCCTCTGCTTCACCAAACACACTTCTCTCTAACAGTTGGCCTTTCTTGATTGCATGTCTGAAGCCAATGAGTTGATGTCTCACCACCCTCATTTCTAAGGAGCCATCAGGTTGCATTTCTTCTAAGACGGATTTGCTTGTTCTTTTGGCATTCTTTTGGACAGTCCGAGATTATAATGAAGATTTTCGGTGCTAAATATATCATTAAGAATTTGTATTCTTAGGGCATCCTCTGTGTTTTCCTTGATTTTTATTTGTGGTCTGTGGGTTAGGCTGGGTTGACGAAAAAAACAAATGCAGGGACTCTCATAGATGTATAAGATATCGCTTTATATCAAGAAGTAATTTAACATCAAGGAAAAGCCCAGCCTAGTCCAACTCAAGTCTGTAAGTGTGATACTAGTCCGTAATTCCCTCTTCAGACTCATGCACTCACAACAATGAGGCAGAATGCAGGAAGGTCACAGGTTGGTGGGTGCAGAGTCCTGTGGATCCAATGGTCGTGGCTGCACCACAGAACACACAGCAACTGGGATTATGCCAGCAGAAAGCTTGATTTGGGAAGGCTATGCTCACATCAGACAGTGACCTGATTGACAGGGTAGACTCCACCCCTATACTTTTATAAGTAATTAAAATGAAAAGAAATGAAATGAAAATGTAACTACTCTTCTTTCTTTGACCTCTTGGCAGACCTTATGTACAGGTTAAAAAAATTCCTTACCCTTTATTCCTCAAAGAGCTTCTCTCATTTTTTCTTTCAGTTACGTGTCTGGGACACCTTGTTGAATTTCTGTGTTTCAGTCGAAGTTATCCATAGTCTCTAAGACCTGTTGGTCTTGTTGAATCCATCTGTGGAGTAGGTCGTGGTTCCTTTGACCCTGATGTTTGTTTTGTTGCACCCAGGCAGGTGAATAAGTGTGTGACTTGGCCCACAGATTTGGCAATTCTGGAGTACTTCCTACCTCTCTGCTGGGAGCTTGAGGAACTGATGGGCAGTCATGGTCTCTGTTTGTGGGTCCTGAAGAGCACCTGTGGTGTATGGTGAGTTCAACTGTCTCTGACCACCAGAGAAGGGTGAGGGGTAAAGTGACCAAACATCCTGCTTTTTAACAGTTTAACAATGTCCTGTGGTATTTTATAATTAAATATATAGTTAAATATATAACAATACTATTTTTGCATTCTATGAAAAATTTTGTTGCTCCATATTGACCAAATTTTTAATCAAGACCTGCCCCCCTGCCCCCAAGTCAATAGTGTCCTGCTTAAATCTGGTCACTTTAGAAAGGTGAGGAGCATGCATACCTTCAGTCCCCCTTCAATGCTTCCATAAGGACATTTCTGGACACGTGTAGCCAATTATTCTCTTCCTGCTCCAAATATGTCGAGGTGGGGGGCCACCCAAAGTCCAGTCTCTCCACCTACCGGTTTACAAACCTTCCCGCGCAGGTGGGCCTTATAAGGAGGGAGCACTACTGAAAGTGATGTCACTCCTGCTCTCACTCACGCTGCTGGCTATTCCTTCTTAGATTGCCTCGATTTTCTTCACTCCTCGGTCCGTGGAAACACCATAGACTCTCAAACGTACTTGTCCTTAAGACAACAAAAGGACTCAGTACTGCCCTGGCACTTTGTACACAGCCTGGGAACAACTAGAGAGATTTGTTTCTGCGCCTGCTTTGGTACATGATTCCAGTGGTCCACCCTGGGCTGGATTACCCACCTGGGGAGGCTGGCTTTCACACTGCGTCCCTCTCTCTTCTTGGGGAGTCCGTGAAACTGGTGGCTCTGCTCCTGTGTCTGTTGTCTTCTGTTGCCTCAAAACAGCCAGGTGCAGTTCCATCATTCTCGTTTCCCTTTCCCTCTCTCTTCCATCACAATCCCTCTTCTTACTCTGTTTCTTATTCCAGTTCCATTTCCCTTCCGTTAATGCTCAGACTTCCTGGAAGACCGTCTGTTGTCATGAGTGGCGCCATCAGTAATTACAATTGCCGACTTCGCCATTGTGTCATGAGCAGCGTGATCAATCATTACTTAACGCTCTGTGGCATTGTTGAATGCTTGGTTTATTTACTGCATAGTCACATCAACCAATCTAATAATCTTAAAATTAACTCAACTTATTAAGTATAAGGACATAAGGGCAAACATAAGAACATATGGCAGCACGCTATATTATTCCAGCGTCATAGTCCCAGTAAGTTACGCACATCATTTTTCCAGCCACATAGTCCTGATAAGCATTGCCTTCATCGGTGTACTCAACCCGGGTAGAGTTGGAGAGAGCAAGAGTGGATGTCTCCTTGGTTCCTAGCTCTCTCAAAAGTCAGTGTCTCTATGTGGGTTTAAGTAGGCAGTTTTGCTGGTTGTTTGATGTCATTCTGGAAATACCGCAGCATTCGGCCAAATATTATCAGGGTTCCCCAGACTTTCTGGGGTGACTCTTTAATCCATTTGTTTGTTTTTGGCAGTGGCTCAGCATTCAGACTAGGTCTTATAGTGTTTTTATTCCTCTTTTAAAATGCAGTTCCCTGTGGTCCTCCTTCAACGTCTTGCAAGGCAGTTCCACATCTTGCTATGATGCTCGCATTATCTGTTTCTGGGTGACACGCTTTCCTGAGCCTTCCTGGTAGAGCGGCTGGGCAGAGTGTGCCACCAGGATGCCCTCTTGTTTCTTGCTTTACAAGAACAGGCTCAGAGACCTTTCCAGCAATGTACAAGCAGCATGGGCCCCAACTGAAGGTGTTTGTGATCGTGGATTTGTCGCAAGCATGGGTTGGTTCAATTGTCTCAAGGCAAAAGCAAATTTATGTAACACTGAAGGGCAAGTCAAAGGAGTCCAGAAGGTGGCTGTTTCTAACCTGGTGACAGTATGCACGAGATTCAGTCAAGAGCAAAGCTAGGAGACAGACATCCATTCTTCTTAGGTCTTCCAGCTTTGGTATGTGTAGGACGTGGTAGAAAACACCCCTTGCTTGGTTTAGATTTTGGAAGGTTTCCTGCCACTCCACGTGCATTGGCAGCACGTCAGCCAGCCAGGCCTCTCCTCTTTGTTCTCTTTCTTCTTGCCTCACTGTCTTTTTTCTCCTTCACACCGCCCTCCCCCACCCCCACCCCTGGCATCCCCCTGGCATTTCCCCTTCTTGTCTTTCTCTGCACCCTTACAATCTGTCCCTGAAAAAGAAAACAATTGAGACCAATCATTACAATCCATGTCGTATACTCTGTATCATCTGCTTCTAGATATAATCCATTTTGATATTTGTATTTATGAAATAACCAAATTACACACCTATATTGATTGTTGGGATCATGGCCAGGGCATCCCAGTTTTTCAGTCATTTTATTGGGGGTTCATACGTTGCTGGTCACAATACATAAATACATATACTGTACCAAGCACCTTCACATACCTGCTGCCATCATCATTCTCCAGTTATCTGCTTTTCCACTTGAGTCCTTTATATCAACTTCTCATCCTTTCCCCTCCATCCTTGCCCCTCCCCCACCAACCCTCAATTTTTTATAGATTATTATTGTTCTGTCATATCTTGCACTGCCCAAATTCTCCCCTTGCTCACTCCTCTGATGTCTGTCCTCCAGATAGGAGGTTTTGTGTAGATCCTTGTCATTGACTCCCTCTCTCTCCCCGCTTCCCTACACTCATCCTGTAACTCCACTCTCACTGCTGGTCCTGAGGGGTTCATCTGTCCTGGGTTCCCTGTATTTCCAGTTCCCATCTCTACCTGTGTACCTCCTCCAGCCTACCTAGATTTGTAAGGTAGAATTGTGGCCATGAAAGTTGCGGGGAGGAAGCCTTCAGGAACTAGAAGAACGTTGTATGTTTCATTGCTACCTCACTGCACCTTGACTGGTCTGTCTCCTCCCCGCGGCTCCCCTATAAGGGGGTGTCCAATTGGCCGCAAATGGGCCTTGGGTCCCCACCCTGCTTCCCCGCTCATTCATAGTGATGTGATTCTTGTTCTTTGATGCTTGATGTCTGCATTGTGTTAAACATTGGTGCTGATTTCACATTTCAATCTCTTCTTCCAGTCTCAAAAAGACTCAAAGGTCTCCCCCTTTCTTTGTTTCCAGTTTATATGTGAGTCTTCCCTTTCTCCACACCCCCTGAGAATACAAGCTTCCCCACCCCCACCCCCCATACACACACCATACTCCTTCCCAGGTCATGCTCCAGGCAGAGCAAATCCAGAGCAGAAGGAGAAGAGGGAAAAAATGGAGACTGTTGGGAAAGGAAGGAAGACACTGGGAAGCCAGGTCCCACAGAGTCTGTGCCCCTTCACCTTTGCACACTGACCAGCCAGAGCCTGGAGACCAAAGCTGTATTTAAATGAGCACTGCTCCTTCCTCCCCCTCTCCAGACACATAGAAAGCCATCTTTCCAATTAGAGAGGTGCTTTGCTCTCCCTGGAGCCTCATTTTTCAGGGGCGCTCAGTTGCCAGCTCAGGGCATGGTGTGGGGGTGGGGAGTCATCCCCAGCCACATCCACTCTCTCTCCTGTCATCGTAAATGAACCAGAAAATTCTCTGCAGCGACAGGCCCCAGCAGATCGAGGCTGGGTTTCTTTTGTGTGCACATGTGTGCTCTGCAGAAGAAATCATTCGCATTCCTTCAACAGAGGTCCATTTCTTCACTCTGGCACCGTGGACCGGTGCCTTTCATTCTCTGGCTGTGGCCGCTTCCATCCAAAGGCCCTGGGGATCTCAGGAGGGGCCCCCTTTGAAAAATGTTAGTGATTAGGATGAGCCACAGCATGCCAGCTCTGTTTCGGGCCTTCCACGGTTATGTCTTCTGTCGGGATGAAAATAGGTAGATTACCTTGCTACTGGAGGGTAATCATATTCTGCACTTCTTTCCACAAATAAGACAAACAAGAACCCCTCACTCACTGCCAAGCTGCCACATCTGTGTGTGCTGGTACAGCAGCGGGGGGGTTTGAAAGTGACCTCGTGGTTAGTAGTCCGAGTGCTTTAACCACCGCGCTGCCAGGGGTCCTCCTTAATAGTCTGCTACGGCATTAATCCTAGCTGTCGTCTACGTTTGTAGATAACTTCCAGGTTTGGGACAAAAAGCACTCCTCCTGGCTTTTTGAGAGTGTCCCATTCAGCATAATTGTGTGCACCTATTTTACCTTGACATTTCCAGTTTAGCATTCCAGCCAGGCAATGAAGGCAGTTGCCAGCTCTCGACCCACTGGAGGGAATTGCCCAAATGAAGTGTGACTTCAAGGCTTTTTGGAAATGTTGTATTAATTTGCTGTTCTTCTTTAAAATAGAAAATATTTCACGAAAGAGAAGAGTTTTCATTAAAAGCATTAAGAATTTGCCGTGACGTGAACAAGCCGTTTTTTAATTGACTTTTCTTTCCCCAAGCTAGAATACTAATTGTGGCCTGCCTTGGCCAGGCTGGCCTCTCCCTGCCTGTGAGTATGGCATGGGGAGGAGTCTCTTTCCTTGATTCCCGATAGTTTCTCACATCAAGAATGATTAGAGCTGCCCTTTGGAAGTAGGACATTTAGAGGTAGCAAGGTTTCCCGACTGTATGGCCTCTTGACTTCACATTCTCTGCAGTTCTGCAAACTCCCTTCTCCTCCCCACCACTTACTACCACTTTCCCCAACCCCCCCGCCTCCCCAAACCTGTTACCACTGAGTTGGTTCTTATGGCAAGGCCATGAGTGACAGTGCGGACCTGCTGCTTAAGGGCTGTTATTTTATCTGGGGTTGTATTTATAGAAGTGGATCTCTAGGCCTTTCTTTCGCACCACTGCTAAATAGGCTTGAACCATCAGCCTAATACTTTGCCCAGTCCCACCCCCAAAACAGCTACTAACACACTGTGAACATAGCCGGTCTTAAAAACTGTATGTAAACTCATGATCGTGGTCTGAGCTGCCATGCTGGGGTTTAGCAGTCTAGTCCTTAAACCACAGTGCCACTAGGGATCGTTCAGGTGAGCAGTTGAGTGTGCACCATTTGTGCCTTGTTTTTCCTCTATCTATTTATCTATCTATCTACAATATATCTGTATCTATCGCTGCCTCAATCTCTATATCATCTCTATATTGATATCATCTATCTATCTATATCATCTATATCTATATCCATGTCCTCTGTCTCTATCCCTATCTTATCTATATCTGTCATATATATCTGTTATATAGCTATATCTATATCAACTATACCTTTACCTACCTATATCTATATCTATATATATCACCTATATCATCTATCTATCTATCTATCTATCTATCTATCTAGCTATCTAGCTATCTAGCTATCTACCTATATATTCAGGCTATAGTTTGGGGAGAGCTGTGTCCTAAAAAATATTATTGAAAGGCTCTCTCTTCAAACATCATGGAGGCTTGGTGGTAGCTACCATGGTTTGGTTCACAGTTCAAAATCACCAGCGGCTCAATGGGAGAAAGACATGGTAATTAGTGTCTATAAGGGTAGCCGTCTCAAAAAAAAAAAAAAAAAGGATTGCAGCCTCAGAAACCCTACTGGAGAGGTCTTCTGTCCTTTGGTGGGGCTGTGACTCTTCATTGACTTAATGACACATTGTTTTTGGATTCCTATGTGATCTAGAACATAAACACCATGAGGACACAGATCTTACTCAACTCCTTCAATCCTGATTCACTCATGCCTACAACAGGACCAGGCTGCCATTCAACAAATACAACATCAATGGAACCTCACACGCACCACCATCAAATTGATTCTGACTCTCTGCGGTCCTGTGGGACAGAGTTGAACTGTCCCCGGGGGGTTTCCCTTCAGGCTGGAGCACACGGCACAAGGAATCCATTACCTTATGCCTTCTTGCACCCCATTGCTCAGCATGACTTTCATAAGACTATCACCCTTACATTATAGGTGACAGAGCATAGCCTGGAGCACTTATAAGCACGATCACTCTAATGTCACATCCCTAATAAGTAAAGGAAGGTATTGAGACCCCAGTGTCAGTGTTTCTTCCACCTCTATCATTGCCAACGCCACGTGGTAGTGGTTCTGTAAGACTTGAGAGTTTCGTTAGCACTCAATAGACTATAGCTTTTAAAAAATGCACAGAACAGGCTTGATCACTTTCCAAGTCTTAGGAAACACTGCTCAAGTGTTCTCATGCAAAGCTGTGAGCTGCTATCAGGAGTACTATATTCAACTGTTTCTTTTCTGTGGATCTAAAAACGATCTTTTGAAAATCCAAGAAAATCTTCTCACCCGCCTTCCTTGTCATGGTCCCTAAGAGACAGATTTTCATTTCTGTGTATGCCCCAATTCCAACAGAAATTCTCGTTTTCTTTTCTTCTCGCCAGGGCTCATGCCAGCATTCAGGATTTTTCTCCTTAGGACATCATCTTGAAACCCTTTTATTTTACATGCCATGTGTTTTGTGGGAGGAGATGTATCCATTTGGTTATACTAGTTAGGTAGTTGGCTTGGAGATAAAGGTGAGTCTGAGGAAGGTTCTTTCTGGAGAGGAAAACCACAAAGTCCACAAGTTGCCAATGAGTGGGCTCCAGTTCATCGCAGTCCTGTGTGTGTCAGCTTAGAGCAGTGCTTCAAGGGGGTGGTTTTTATAGACGCAGTACACCAGGACTTACTTCTGCGGTGTCTCTTTGGCAGAGCTGAACCTCCCACCGTTCAATTAACAGCCAAATGTATTAACCATTTGCACCATCCACACGACTCCTTATCTAGAGAAAACTCCTTTCAATTCCAAATGGGTGTGGCAGGCTCATTTGAGTTAGTCACAAGTTAGCTTGCTGTCCTGAAATCTATAACCCAGATGCTATGATTCACCTCTAGCCTCGGTCATGCAAAATACCTCTGAACCTTCCATGCACTAACTTTGGAAAGACCAATAGATGCTTTCAGCTACCCTCTTGAATGGGGCTCCTTTTTACTCACCTCCAGCCTTCTTTGGGGCTAACACTCACGTGCACCTCTTTCAAACACCTTTGAGCTCTTCCTAAAATCAACTTTCTTGGCTGGCCTGGATTTGTGTATGATGTCAGTCACTGTTTGTCTTTCTGTCTTGGCATCAGTTGACCCACTGAAATTTGTGCTCCATCGGGCCGACCCCACCACGAGACACAGTGGGTCAGTGAGCTCCCAATAAAAGGATTTCTTAAAATAATTTTAAAAAGCAATCTGTGTTCCAGCTCCTGCCCTGTGCTAAAATTAAGCACCCGAGGTTCTCTTGTTGCCTCTTCCCATTGACGTCCCTTCTCATCTCCTGATTGGCCTGTTGCATTCCCTCCCAAGGGTTTGCTACCCTGAGAGATAAAAAGACCCTCTGTAAAGACTAACCAAGGTGGTTCCATGTGGCATTCATTCTTTTAAAATACTTTTATTAAGTAACATGCAGACTCATTGCCAATTAAATAAAAAAAATTAATGTGTTTTGTCAACTGACCCTGCTCTTTCGGGCAGACATATGCCTAAGAGGTCTGCATTTCTACCATTTCATCTCATCCAAGATTGGCACATGCCCCTTGTCTTAAATATGTGTTGGAATTGTAGCTCTTAATGTCCCTCGTTGTTAGCTGACAACATCATGTTGTTCTTCAATTCAGGGCCATGTACAATGGCTCGATGGCCCACCTCTGCCTTTTGGGGCTGGAGTTATTGCTTTGTGGTCGGGCTTCCTGAGTGGTGTTCTCAGATACACGATCCACTGTAGATAACTATAGAGAAGAAGGCTTATATCTTGGGGATAAGATCCTCTAACTCTATCCTCTTCTCAATGACTAAACGTGAAACAAAAGCAATACAAAAAACAGGGCTGGGCTTCTAGCCCATACATTCTGGTCAGAAAAAAAAGGCACACCTCCACAGCACTATGCGAGCAGCCTCTTGTTGGAGGGATGTCATGGAGTTGCTGGTGCAGCAGATTTGGCATGGAGTCTGTTCTACTTGAATGAGGGCACCACACGTGCAAGTGCCCTCTGATAATCACCCCTGGTTTACACACTGCCCAGCCACATAGATACCAGCCTGCCCTGGATGACCCAAGAGGACCAGTTTGATTGCCTTGCATGATTTCAAGTTTCTTGGGAAATTTAGGTAATTATTTCAAATGGCAGGAATTTGTTTGTAAAATGGCTAAGAAGATGAAAAACAACAATCAGAAACATAACCACACTTACATCTTTTTAAAGTGGATCTATTTTGGCTTTCTGTCTGAGCCCCAAATGCTCTTGGCAAAAGTCTGTCCCTAGAATGATAAACATCTTAAGCCACGGAGTCAGAGAAGGAAGGCAGGAGTCCAGCACCCCAGCATTCATCTGGGGAGCAGAAATCCAGATTTGCGTAGTTGCCTGGGACCATCTGAGTGTGAGGGACAACTTGGACAAAATAGTAGAACATTCTTCCTACAGGAAAACACCAGGTGTTTCTTGATACCTATATATTTAAGAGTGGCGTTTGGTTCCATTGGCTGCCTTGCAAATGCACAAGAAGTTAGTGTGGGGGACTCTGCACCTGCACATTAAGGACTCCTGAATTTCCTTCTGAAACAGCAAGAACCTGGTCTGAAAAACTGTGGGGAACCAATTATAAGGATCTATATATAACCTCTTTCCTGGGATACAGACAACAGGGAAGTGTGTGGAGGGAGACATCGGATAGTGTAAGATATAACAAAGTAATAATAATTTATAAATTATCAAGGGTTCATGGCGGGGGAGTGGGGAGGGAGACAAGAAAAATGAGCTGATACCAAGGGCATAAGTAGAAAGCAAATACTTTGAGAAAGATGAGGGCAACAAAGGGACAAATGTGCTTGACATACAATGGATGGATGTGTGGATAGTGATAAGAAGTATATAAGCCCCTAATAAAATGATTTTAAAAATGTGGCAAGATAAAAAATGAGGAGTTGATGCCAAGGGCTCAAGCGGCAAACACATGTTTTGAGAATGATGATGGCAAGAAATGTACAAATGTGTGTGACTCAATGGATGGATGTGTGGATTGTGATGAGTTGTATGAGCCCCCAATTAAATAATTTTAAAAGAATTCAGCTTCTCGGGCACATTTAAAGATCCAGCCAGCGTACCAAGATGCCCCAGGCTTCTCGCCTCCATGGTATGGAGGGGTATAGCAACAAGTCAGTCCTGTGTTGTTGTCTGTTGCTGAGACATGGAAAACAGGTGAAAGACGTCGGCCAGTCATCATGGTCACTGCTCCACACAAGGGTGGCAGTGTGTTTTCAGCATGATTTGAACAATCTTCTCTAGAGACCTTCGGGGTTTTCATTGGCTGATTTTCTTTGGAAGTCAATTGTCTGGCCTTTCTTCCTACTCTTAGTCTGGAAGCTCCACTCAAACCTACCCCTCATCGGGGTCCCTGCTGGTATTTGAGATGCCATGGCTGCGAGGCATCACTGCGACAAGCAAACCACCATAGAAGACAAACAGTCTGATGACTGATAAACGGTCCCTTATGCATAATGCATGCTTACATCTTTTTTCCACCTGGTCTCTCGGTAGGTCTACTTGATAACTCCTTGTTGATGCTTATTTTCTAGGCTCCCTTTGGAAAGTTCTAGTACCTTGAAGGCCTCAAGTAGTCACATCTGAACCCTGAAATGACCTCAGCGTGATCCAAGGGTTTTGTTGGCTTGTTTTTTAAGATGTTTTTCTGGTTAGATGCTGTCAAGTTTGCCCCGACTCACAGCAACCCTGTGTACAATGGCAGGAAGCACTGTCCACTTTTCACAAGTGATGTTATGTTTAAGCTTGTAACTCTCATTGCCATGTCAATCCATCTTATTGCAGGGCCTCCTCTTTTTCGCTGCCCCTCCACACACACACTTTACCCAGCATGAAATCCTATTCCAGGGACTGGCCTCTTCTGATATAACGTGTCCAAAATCCACAGCACTCTTCAGTTCTCAAAGTGATGTCTTTGCCCTTTGTGGTAGTCATGTACTTTGATGTCAATTTCATGATTGGGAGTCTAGGGGTTGAGTCTAGTCTGTCAATCTGGAGACATCCAATGAGACCTCTGTGTGGGTATGCTTTCTTCTAAGAATTCTGGAAAGTCTCATGGTATTTCCCCCATGGAGATGAGAGACCATAGACTCAGTTCCTTGGAGACGCTCAACTGACAAGACAAGATGGCAGCATAGACCCTGCGTTCTATGAACTAGAAGAGCCAGAGGAGAAGCCACATGGGCTTACTCTGATGGAACCAGACCTCTGAAACTGGAAAAGCTACAAAGAGACCCCTGCTAGCGCTGAGATGCTTTTACCACCAATAGATACTGCTGATGGACACTGAGCCCTGGAAATGAGGAGCCATGGGGACAACCCTGCCAGTCAGCGCCGGGATGCTTTTACTGCCACTGGATACTCAAGACTCTGTACCCACTGTGATTGCCCTGGTGTCATTGCATGTGTTTCATGAGTCAGAAGGAGACTTTATAGACTGGTATCAGACATGTGGTCTAATATCAGACTTATGATCTTGGACTGGACTGGGTTGGGATACTTTCTCAATGTTTCATTCCTCTTGTATATAAACCTTTCCCTTATATCCACATGCGTGTTTATGGATTTGTTTCTCTAGTCTACCCAGGCTATCACAACCTTCCACATTGAAAGAGGTCTTGCCTAGCAGGTTTTCACATCTTAATGCATCATTGGATTTCCTGAGTGTCAGGGTGGCCACTGGTTTCAGGCGCCAGCTTCAAGATTTACTTCTGACTGCAGATTCTTGCTTTCCAAATGGAGCTATGGGCTTAAATCTCACATGATACACGAGTTTGTTCATGTAGAGCTTCCTAATCAACTTTGTGCCCCACTCATATTAAAAGCAGATGCCCTTATGCCATTTGCACTTCTTAACACCTACATTTTTTAAAAATTAAAAAAAAATGTTAGGCATCACTGCCCTCTGGTGGTGGGAGCAGGAGGCCCAGCCTTTGCTCCTGAGGAGCTGGAATTGAACCTCCATCGCAGTGGGCCTCAGTCCCGTGCACAACCACTACGCCACCAGAGCTCAGCCCCAAAGTGAGAATCTTTTTTTTTTTTTTTTTTTGGCATCACTGCCGCTGGTGGTCGTGGGCGCTACCCAGTGCTGCTCCTGAGAGCCGCCAAGCCCGCGGGCTGCAGTCCCACATTCAACCTCTTACACAACCAGGGCTCAGCTTAGCACCTACATTTATGAACTCACTTAGTCTTCATGTTGTTGTGAGATGACTCCGAGTAACCTGGGGAGACAGAGGGGAAGGTACTACCATGTAAGGTTTTCTGGGCTGCAACCTTAACAAGAGCAGATCGCAGTGGAGTTGTTGGGTGGATTTAAATCCCTAACCTTTTGTTTAGCAGCCAAGCATGAAGTCACTGCCTTACCAGGGCTCTCTCAGTCCTCATGTAGGCACACTCATTATCCAGCAGAAGAGGAGGGAGGGGCTCTGGGAATACAGTAACTTCACCTAACAGCAACAGAATGAGAGCTCTGGGAGGAGAAGCCAAGCTTCACCCAAGGACAACACTGGACTCACTGGACTGGAGCTCCTCCCGGGGTGTGCTCACACAAAATCTCCCTGCCATGCGTTCATTCCAACTCATAGTGACTCGATAGAAGAGGGTACATCAGCCCCTGAGAGTTTCTTTGACTGCATCTCTGTGTTAGACTGCATAGACTAGAGAAACAAATCCATAGACACTCATATGTGTATATGGGAGAGGTTTATATACAAGAGGAATGAAACATTGAGAAAACATCCCAAACCAGTCCAGTCCAAGCCCACAAGTCTGTTTTAGCCCATATGTCAGATAGCAGTCTATACACACCAGGATAATCACAGGCCAGTGGATGCAGAGTCTTGTGTATCCAGTGGTGGTAGAAGCATCTCAGCGCTGGCAGGGACCTCTCTGTGAGTTCTTAAGCATCTCAGCACTGGCAGGAGTGTCTACATGGATTTTCTGGCTTCACAGGCCTGGTTCCACCAGGGTAAGTCCATGTGACTTCTCGTCCAGGATATCCCACAGGGAGTCAGTTTTATATCTTCTCAGTAGAGCTTCTCCAAGGGACTGAGTAGTGAGTCTCTCACCTCCAGGGGGAAAATACAGCCAGATATCCCAGAATTCTCAGGAGAAGACCAGGTCCACACAGAGACCTCATTGGCTCTTTCCAGATTGACCAGCTAGACTCCACCCCTACACTTTTAATCCTCAAATTGACACCAGATTAAGTGACTGCCACAATCTTTTTACAGGAGTTCAAAGCCTTATCTTTCTCCCATACAGCAGCTGGTGGATTTGAACTGCTGATCTTGCGGTTAGCAGTCTCGAGCATAACCACTATGTCACCAGAGTGTACTGGTGACTGTTTAACAGCTGGCTCACACCCAAACCAACAGTCTTCACGAACTGCAATTTGCCACTTTCTATTTCTCAGCACTCCTGCTGTGGCCAGTTTGAAGCTGCCAGCAGGGCTTCCGCAGGCGCACACACATTCTGAAAATCTAATCATGTGCACAAAATGTCACCTATTGTATGCAGGTTCCAGCTTATTAGGAGGCACCTTGGAAGAAAGGCCTGGCAATCTACCTCCAGACCATCTGCCAGGAAGACCAGTTGAAATCACAGTTATCCTCTGACACACATTTATGGATGATCTTGAATGAACAGATGCCTAGAGTTGAAAGTTTACTCAACATTATCAGGGTTGAATCTGAGGGTGGGGAATTCTTTTGTCAAGGGTTCTGAGTTTCTGTGTGAGGAAAACCATTGGGAAACAAGTAGGGAATGTCACAGCCTGGTGAATGTAATTAATGCTGCTATATTTATGCTTAAAAAAGGCCAATTCATAATACAGTGAAACCTGGGAGAACCAGCACTCGAAGGAGCAGCTTTCTTTCCCCCCATCTATGGAAGTCACCTCATCTGGTGTCATCTTGAGGATTAATAGTGTAGGGGTGAAGTCTAGCCTGTCAGTCTGGAGATTGCCAATGAAACCTCCATGTGGGTATGGCCTTTTTCTGAGAAATCTGGGAGGCACTCTCTCTCAGCTCACTCCCTGGGAGACAGTGCAGCTGAGACACATAGCATGCTGAGAGACCCTGAGTCCTGGGAACTGGAGGAGCCAGTGCTGAGATGCTTCTGCTGTCACTGGATACACAAGACTCTGTACCCACTGGCCTGTGATTGACCTGGTGTCATTGCATGTGTTTCGTGAGTCTGAAGAGGACTTATGGATTCATATCGGATATAGGGGCTAATATTGGATTTATGACCTTGGACTGGGTTGGGACATTTTCTTTCTTTTTTGGGAGGTGGGGCATCACTGCCCTTGGTTGGTTGTGGGAACTACCCAGCCTTGCTCCCAGAGAGCTGCTGCTGGATTTGAGCTGCCAAGCCAATGGGCCACAGTCCCACACTCAACTACTATGCCACCAGGGCTCAGCCCGGGATGTTTTAGTAATGTACAGTTGCCCTTGTATATAAAGCTCTTTTTTGTTTTGGGGGGGCATCACTGCCCTCTGGTGGTGGGAGTAGGAGGCCCAGCCTTGCTGCTGGATTTGAACCTCCAACCCAGTGGGCTGCCGTCCCGCACACAACCCCTATGCCACCGGGGCTCAGCCCAGCTCTTTTTTATACATGCAAGAATTTCTATGGATTTGCTTCTCTAGTCTACCCATTCTGATACACCATCTTACAAGTTCTCCACTGTAGACAGGGTGCTGTCTGACCACTTCTCTATGACTTTTTCTTAGGGATCATTGGAGCCTTACTTTTGAGACAAGTTTCAGTCTTACACAGGCTTTGGGAAATTTTTCTGTATATATTTTCTCACAATAAAAATTCACAAACAACATAACCATCTGTCTCTAGCACCTACCTCTGTGTTTCTCAGTAGTAACACGGAGAAAGTTGCCCTGGATGTACTGGACTGAGTCTGATAGATCTTCCTGCTTGTGGACGTCTGGGAGACTTTGCAGGGAGAACTGCTCACCTCTGTGCCTGCCTCCTGCACTCTTAGGCAAGGGGACTGCCCCTTGGCCCGCCTTCAGTGTATAAAAGGGAAGAATTCCTCCTGTCTTGGGTGAGGTGCTGTCAGGCATCAGTCAATGAGGGCCATCTCAGGGCAGGGAGAGAAGGGCCAGGGGACAGCTTGCTGAGTCAAATGAAAGTGAAGTGAATGAAGTCTCTGTCAGAGGTGAGGGGTGACGGACTCCTCTGCTAAGAAAAAAAAAATGGAATCAGAACTTGGGACACCCTTCCTTCTCTAGAGGACGAGTCTCTGGGGGACGGTGAAGAGGTTTAACACTCAGACTGCTAACTGAAAGGCTGGAGGAAGCACCTTGCAAGAAAGGCCTGGTGATATCTACTTCTGAAAACCCAGGCGGTGAAAATCCTGTGGAGCACAGATCTCTTCTGACCCATGTGGCTTTTCCAGGGGTGAGGCTTGACATGACAGCAACTGATCAGATACAGTGACTGTCTTGTTCGTGCAGACACTGTACTCAAAACATTCCATTCTTTAGTTGGTTGAGGACCTGTGCCAAGAGGATTATTGTTCTGTTGGGGCTGACCCAAGCCCCAAAGTCAGGTCTCTGGAGCACAGAAAATTTATGTTAAGAATAAGCATTTTCTGGAAACTTTTCCCCAAACCACAGAAAAAAAGTTGACAAAAAGAAAAAAGAATCGGCGTATCAATGAGGGACTATACCATACTAATCTAAGGAGCCTTAGTGGTGTAGAGGATTAGAGTCGCTAACTGCAAAATCAACAGTTCAAATCCATCAGCTGCTTTCAGGAAAAAGATAAGTCTTCCTGCTCTCATCAACATTTACAGCCTCAGAATCTTAGAGGTGCAGTTCGCCTCTGTCCTATGGGACCATTGTGAATGGAATCAGTCCAACCACAAAGTAGTGACTTGGTTTTTGTTTGCTTTGTTTGGGATATTACTTTTTATGCGTTAATATTAATGCTAAGGCAGCCCATTTCTGACTTGCTAGTCGAGGGTTTATTAACAACCTGCCTAATGCAGATGAACCAACCCTGCCTGCTGAAAGTGACGAGGGCTAGAAGCACTTGCTGATGAAGATCAAGGATCCCAGCCTTCACTATGGATTACAGCTCAATGTATGAAACTAACATCCTCACAACTGGACTGCTGCGCACTATCATGATGACCGGAGGAGAGAGTGAAGTTGGCAAGCATTTAATCTGGCCTGGAACCACCATCAACGTTCATGGAAGCAGCACTCGAGAGATCAAATGATGTCTTGCTTTTGTGTGCATCTGTTGCACACCACCTCTTAAAAATCTTTGAAGACTAAGAATGTCTGACCCAAGCTGCGGTCTTGTCGATTGCCTCATAGACATGTCAAAGTCGGTCTTGAATAAGGAAGACTGAAGGAGAATCAGCACAATAAGACTATGGTGCTGAGGAAGAATACTGAACATACTCTAGGCTGCCAAAAGGACAAACAAATCTGTCTTGGATGAAGTCCAGCCAGAATGCTTCTTACGGACTAGAATGGTGAGACTTTGTCCCGTGGATGTTGGACATTAGGTTATCAGGAGAGACCAGTCCCTGGAGCAGACGTCATGTTTGGAAAAGGAGAAGGGCAGGGAAAGCAAGGAAGGCCCCAGGTCAGAGGGATTGGCACAGTGGCTGCAACAATGGGTTCCAGCCCAAGACCAATTGTAAGGATGGTGCACGACGGGCCAGTGTTTCCTTCCGTTGTACCAACTCCTCAATCTCTAACTAGTTGGAGTTATCTTGCAAGAAAGACTTAAAGACCTATGTGTTAGGCCTCGTTGTCGAGAGAGAAAAAAAATAATCCAGAGGCACTCAGTTATGTGTAAGGTAGAACTTCTTTGTATATCCACAGAACATCCTAGCCCTGTCTAATTCAGGTCCGTAAGTCCATTACTAGTCTGTAAGGCTGTCTTTAGGCTCGCATGGTCACATGCAATGATGCAGCATGCAGGAGAGTCACAGGCTGGTGGGGGCAAAGTCTTGTGGCTCTCATGCTGATGGATGCACCTCTAGGGACCTGGTATGGCTCAGAGTGTTGCCATTGGAGGGTGAAGACAGGGAGAGTGGGGGATGTTTCCAGGACCCTCCTGATGAGAAGGTCACACCCACAAGGAGTCACCATCCGGCTGTGATCTGTTTGACAGGTTGAATACCACCCCTTGACTGCTCTATATCTTCAAGTTGACATAAAACCACACAACTACCACAATCTCCTTATGAAACATCAGCACAGTTCTCCTGTGACATACCTGGGGTCGGCCAGAGTGAGAGCGACTCCACAGCAAATGGCTTATGGGTTACCTGACTTTCATTCAGAGAAGAGGCCTGATTGGTCAATAGACAATGAGCCCTGAGAAAGGTTCACAGTAAGAAGGGGTGGTGAGGCTGACCGACCAAGCATCCATTGAGAAGGACGGGAGTTCCCTAGTGTTCATGCTTACATTAAGGCTTTTTTTTCCTGTGATTTTACTGGGGGCTCTTACAGCTCTTATAACATTCAATACATCATTTGTATCAAGCATATTTGTACACGTTGCCATATTCATTTCCAAATAATTTCCACTTGAGCCCTTGGTATAAGCTTCTCTTTCTCACCCCCTCCTTTTTTTTTTTAAATGAATCATTTTATTGAGGGCTCATACAACTCCCATCACAATCCATACATACATCAATTGTATGTAGGCCACATTTGCACACTTGTGGCCATCATCACTCTTGAAAAATCCTCCCTCCACCCAGGCCCCCAGTACCAGCTCTCTATAATTCTCCTCCTTCCCTTCTCCCTATCCCTCATGAGCACCAATAATTTATAAATTGTCATTACTTTTTCATATGATACATTGTCCAATGTGTCCCCTCACTCACTTCCCTATTGTTCGTGCCCAAGAAAGGAGGTTATATGTAGATCCCTGAAATAGGTTGCCCCTTTCCATTCCACTATCTCTCTACCCTCCTAGTATCACTACTCCCACCACTAGTCCTGAGGGAACATCTATCCTAAATTCCCCATGTTTCCAACTTAGTGTACATTCCCTGGCCTAGCTGGATTTGTCTGGTAACATTAAAGCTTTTATTTTGTTTCTCTGGAAACTGACCTTGGAACTTGCAAATAGGCCCAGCACAGCATCCCTTACGATTCCAGGCTGGCCCTGGACTTTGCCAGTGTCTTAGAGCTGCACAAAAGCCATTGCTGTGGAATAGATTCCAACTCATGGTGCCTGTCTGTTTGTCCGGATGGAATTTCATTTCATAGGGGTTTCAATGGCAGCTTAAAAACAATGACAACAACAACACACATGCGCCAGACTTTTCTTTCAAGACCCCTCCTTATTGACTTTCAGTGAATACTTCGGCTTGCTAATATTTTGCACCACCCAGAGATGCCACACAGCTTTTCAGAAATAGCCTGAATCCACACAGATGCAATCAGGCATCAAGGCAGCTCCTTCTGTGCTTTCTGAAGCTGGGGTTGGTGGGCGAGGGAGGAGAAGGAAAGGGGGGATTTATTTGTAACAGCTTCTGCTCAGGTTTCTGCTACACAGGGTGGAATTTGGGGATGAAAGAACCAGATTGGGGTGTTTATTTGTTTTTGTATTTTTTTTTCAGTCAAGGGAAAAGCAACAATAACAACACAAAAATCTTCCTTCTGATTTACTGTCAATGACCTCTTTGATTTCAGGTTATGTAGCGTACTGAAGAGCATTTCAATTCTGGGATCTGTATTCTGACTCTTTTGAAGGTTTGATTTTCACTGAGAGCAAACCTCATTCTGTTTTATATTGCATTCGGGACAAGAACCACTTGGGGGTAGGGGTGGATCAGGGCCTGGGCAGTGGGCTCTTCTGCAGTCAGTCAGAGCAGTGAGCCAGGAAATGGTACACTCCTCATCGCACACAGACGGAGCCTGGCTCTATCCAGTGGACAGGAACCTTCATCATCTCTGCTGAGGCCACACGGGCCCGTGACACTTTCCCCTATTTCTGGAGGGTTCTCATTGGGCTCCAGACAGAATGATAAATAGCCCTTTGAGCCAACCCTAAAAGATTGAGGAGACAAATATACCTTGTTCGTGGAGAAGCATGCCCCAGGACACACATCACCAAGGAAAAATGAGATGACCAATGAGCGATTTTGTTGGAACTTTACTGGCTATATGACAGAGCTTCATTTAGGCTTAAGTAACACACAAATGCACACATACGTGTATAAGAGATATACTACCTATAATATGTACACACACATTCTTAAAAGCAAAAAGAAAGCCATAGCTATTGGAATATGAAGAGAAAGTTTTGCTTACATGCTTTTCATAAACAAAAGAGAAGAAAACACATGGGATTTCCAAAAGTTCATGGAAAACCCTTCCATTATCTTTTAATTAAAATTTTCCATGACAACTGATTTTTTTTCCCCACAGCAAATAATCCACATCTTTTTTAATCACCCAAAGAAACAACTATGGTCAATTTATTTTACATTTATCTGAGCATATAGCAATGTTTCTGTGAATAATTGGGATTATATTGTGTGTACAGCTCTATGATAGCTTTGTAAGAATTAATATGTTATTGTGAGGATTAGGTAAACATATATATATATACACATACACACACATATATACACACATACAGGCTTTCAACACACTGCTTAATCATAGCCACAAAAGTTCATTGTTATTATTAACCCATTTATCATTGTTTTTAAGGGGCTCTGTTGGTAGAGTTGGTTGACACACTAGGCTACCAACCCGAAGGCCAGCAGTTCAAAACCACACACTACACCACAGGAGAGAAATGAGGCTTTCTACTTCATAAAGAGTTATAGCTGAGAGGATCGCTATGAGTTGGAATCCACTCTCTGGTTGTAAATTTGGTTTTGTTTTGGTTTAAACATTCTTAGTGACCGATGTCCTCAAGACATTTCATGGTCTATTTATCATCTCTTTCTGAATTTTAATAATTGTTCTAGTTCCAACACGGCTGTGATGCAGGTGTTGTTAGTGGCTGTCAAGTCAGTCAAGCTGTACACAGAGCAAAATGTTGTCTGCTTACCTTACTTACTTTCGATCTTTATTAGCATGGGTATGCTTGAGTTTACTGTTGTAGCTACTACAGGGTGCATTAAGACCTTGGCTGGCGGCGGGAGTGGGGAGGCAGGGTTTCATCTTTTGGAACTCTATTGGACAATCATCTCATGTGATCACAGGGTTTCCATTGGCTTAATTTTGGAAGGCAATCACCAGACCTTTCTTTCTAGTCTCTCTTAGTCCAGATGCTCTGCTGAAAACTGTCTGCCATGAGAGACCCTGATGGTTTGGGAACTATAAGTGGCAGTTTCCACACAAATAACACACAAGCCACTTAATACAACAAACTGGAAGTCAAGTGGTATATAGTGAACACATTATGGATAAACCTTTATGTACTGACTATATCTCTATAGCCAAGGGCGTGCCCAAAAAACACAAATTTTTTTCAAAGTTGTAAATTTATTTATTTTTACAAAACAAACTTATCTCCTTCAAAGTACTCTCCATTACACTTAATACATTTGTCAAATGTGTGATTTCATTCTTAGAAACATTTTTCAAGCTCATCTGTTTGGATGGCTGATAGCATCTCTCTCATTTTTTTTCTTCATCTCTTTGAGGTCATTAAATTGCTGTCCTTTCATATCCCTCTTCATTCGTGGAAACAAAAAGAAGTCCCACCAAGTGAGGTCAGGTGAGTTAAGTTTGCAGGGCAAGAAAGGCATAGCAGTTTTGTGTTTTTTGCCATAAAGCGGTGCACTGAGATGGCTGCCTGAGCAGGTGCCTTGTCATGTTGGCAAAACCAGTCCCCCATCTGCCACAAATAAGACCTTTTTTGTCCCACACTATTATGCAATCTCTTCAGAACCTCTAAATAGAAAGCTTGATGGCCAGTCTGACCTGGTGGAAAGAACTCTGCATGCACTATCTCTGTCACATCAAAGAAACAAATGAGTATTGTCTTGATTGTTGATTTCATGATGACATCTTCCATTGACTTGATTGATGTATCCTTTCGGGATTTTCAGAATAGCACTATGTCTCTTCACCAGTAATGGCCTTTGGAGGAAATCTGGATGGAAAATCTGAGCTCTTCTTTCACAGCACGGCATGTTTCCACTTGATACGCTTTTTCCTGATCAGTCAGAACCCACAGCACAAATTTCGCGGTGACCCATCTCATTCCCAAATCTTCCATTAAAATTCCTTGAACCGAGATCCAACTCAGTCCAGATAACCTCTCCATCTCTGCCATGGCCCATCATCGTTGATCTTTAAGCACAAATGCACAGATACTGTGGATCTTTTTGTACGTTTGGGAAGTTGACGGACATCCAGCACAAGGTTTGCCATCCATCGACACTTGATCTTTTTTGAAACAAGAAAGTTACTCATACACTTGAGTTTTTCCTTTAGCACTGTCCTTGTAAGCTGTGTTTAACCTGACAACAGTTTCTGTGACTTTTTTCAGGAACTAGCAACAAAATTTCACAGCTACATGCATTCTGTTAAATTGGCTATCACCAAAAAATGAGGTTTGAATGAAAGTGCTTTTATGAAAAAATTCACTGTGACCAGAGAAAACCTTCCCAGTAGACACCCCTGGGTACACCCAGGGTGCACCAACTCAGAGCAAGTTGTTTGATGCTCACCTAGGGGGTATATATATATTATATAATTTCCTTGGAGCAGTATTGTTGAGTCAAAAGCTATTTACTTGTTCATCAAACAACTGTGCATTGAGTGTTTACTATTGATCAGAAACCTTCTTAGGAAGCTGAAATAACAAGGAGAGAAGCTGGAAGATCAGAATTGAAACACTGTTCAGGAGGGGGGATAACATGAAAACAAAAAAGCAACTGACAGCCAAACATAAGGAAGATTTCCCCTTCACTGCAAAAATCAAAGCAAACAAACACTTCACTCTACTTCTTTGTAGATCTTGTCTTAATCGAGTTTGTGCTCCAGGGAGGGAGGTAAATAATTAAAGAATTGCAGGAAAGTCACAGAAAAGCAGATTCAAATGGCCTTACCCCTCTGAAAATATGCTCGGCCTCTTCAGGAGGGAAAGCAACACAAATTAAAATAGCAGTATACTGACACTTCCAACCCATTAGATTGACAACATAAACCACCCAACAAAAAAACACTTAGACCCAGCCAAGCTCTGAAAGAGAAGGATGCTTATTTCACTGGCTAAAATGAAAACTATTGTAACCCAGAAACCAATCTGGTCATATCTACACAAGAGAAAATGCTCCCAGACTCTAACTCAGTACTCATGGTACTTCACTCTACCTGAGCCGTCTTTAAGGATAAGCCCTCCCTGCTCTTTGTAGCATATTGCTTCTTGTGTCAAAAATGAAATCATCAAAGCAAAAGAGAAACTATGATGCAGTTGCATATGGAACTTTTACTGCATTGATTGTTTCTTGGATGATATCCCATATATGTAATATTGCATCGATTTTATATGTGCACAAAAGGATTAGGGGGACAATGAGAATTAGGGGTATTATTTTTAAATGTTACAGAATGTCAAACAGGTATGATCCTTTGGAGGAAAAAAGTAAGCCAATGAGCCTTACTATTCACAAATTATATAAGTATAAACCCTAAATGAATATGTGCATATTTTTGAGCAAATAGGCAGAGAAGCTGGATTCTATGATGAAGATGTGGTTTCAAAATTAGACGAGGGCCTATTAACAGCCTGTCATATGCAGATGCCACAATTTTGCTTGCTGAAAGTGAAGAGAAAATGAAGTACT
The DNA here is from genome assembly GCA_004026705.1 of Nesogale talazaci. NCBI lineage: Eukaryota > Metazoa > Chordata > Mammalia > Afrosoricida > Tenrecidae > Nesogale > Nesogale talazaci. The sequence goes on from PVJH01002149.1 coordinate 175,713, forward strand.
TGCTGATGAAGATCAAGGATTTTGGCCTTCCGTATGGACTACAACTCAATATAAAGAAAGCAATAACCCTCACCACTGGACCAACAGACCACCTCATGATAAATGGAGAAAAGGTTGAAGTTGTCAAGGGTTTCATCTGGCTTGCATCCACAATCAATGCTTATCAAAGCAGCGGTCAAGAGCTCAGATGACACATTGCTCTGGGCAAATCTGCCACACGGACTTCTTCAAAGGTTCCTCTGAGGACTAAAGTGCACCTAATCCAAACCCTCGTATATTCCATTACTTCATCCGCCTGTGAAAGTTGGACGTGCTGTCAGGAGAGCCTGGACCTGGGGAGGGACATCATGCTGGGTAAACAGAGGGGCAGTGAAACAGAGACAGGCCCTCAAGGAGATGGATGGTCACAGTGGCTCCAACCATGGCTTCAAGCAGGGGAGCCTCTGTGAGCACATTGCAGGACTGTGTGTGCTTTGTTCTGGTGTGTTTAGGGTCACCGTGAATCAGAACCGACTGGATGGCACTTAATAGCAGCATGTCTATATGAATATGCATGGGTGTCTATGAGTAGCAATTGACTAGATGGCTTGTGAATTTCGTTATTTCTTTTATTCCGTGTGTCTACCTGTCACCAATGTCTCGATCTGTATAAAAATATATATGCACATGACAAGAGGCAATGGAAAGAATGAGACTGAACAGGATATTGCTATTGCTTGCTAAAGGGAGCTGGGACTGTTTTTTTTTTCTTTCTATATTGCATATTTATCACTTCTACAACGTATCCAATAAAGGCAACTTAGCCGTTAGCAGTTCTGTCGCAGGGTGACAAATGCAGGGAGGTAGCGGGTGTTCTCGGAGGCCATGACACAAGAGTCCGGCAGCCTGCCCTAATTCAAAATGCATGACCAGACCGAGGGGCTGGAGTTCTAACAACAAGAAGAAGCCCGTTTCTCTTCAATCTGAGCCCATGTGTGCCAGGGTGGAGGGGTACCTTTATTGGCTCTCTTCAATGGTGTTTTTAGAAGTAGATCACTAGGCCCGACTCCTCAGGCAACCAGAACATCTCACCTTCTGGTTAACACCAAAGTGCATTTACTCCCTGTGCCACCCAGGAACCCCAAAGGGACCATAATGAGACATGATTCACAATAAGGGGCGATACTCACTGGTCACTGTTGTTAGATGGTGGGAGGTTGGTGTGGTCGTTGGATGTCCTCGGGTCAGTTCTGCCACAGAATGACCCCACGTGCAGCAGAAGGAAACAAGGCCGGGCCTGAGCCATCCCTCCTCCTCCTTGTTCTTATGTGGGAACCCCTTGTTGCAGCCACCGGGTCAATCTCTCTTGTTGAGGGCCGTCTTCTCTGTTGCTCACCTCTGCTTTCTCTAACACGATGTTCTTCTCCAGGGACAGATCTCTTCTGACAAAAGTGCTGGTCCCTCCTAACAACATGTCCCCAGTACGTGAGACGATGTCCTTGTCATCCTTGCCTCTAAAGGAGCATTCTGGCTTCTTCCAAGACAGATGTTCGTTCTTCCGGCAGTCCATGGTACTTTCAATGTTCTTCGCCAGCAGCACAGTTCAAAGGCATTCATCCTTCTTTTGTTTTCCTTATTCCATGAGACGTTATTCACTGCTCAGTGAGATATTAGCCAGTTCCATTCGTGCCTTCTCTTCAGCTCACTGTTGTTAATGAAACAGTTTTAAGAGGAGCACAGCATGTAGGATCAACTACAGATAGTCTATGAGAAGGGCCAGCTTTCAGCTTCCGGGTCATTCAGCTCTCTAAAGCTCATATTTTTCATCTAAAGGATGAGTCCTTTGTCCCTTTTCTATTTCATGGGATTGTCAGGAATGCATGAGAAAAAAAGCCTATGGAAATGTGTGGCATAGGTCAGCACTCAAAATGTGTCCCTGGATCTGAATCTGCCCAAACGAACTCAAGGAGCTGCATCAAGCCACAAGCAGGTGAGTAGAAAACCTTTGGATCCAGTGGTGGTGTAAGCATCTCAGCACTGACAGGAGTCACTATGTGGCTTTTCCAGCTTTAGAGGTCTGGTTCCATCAGGGTAGGTCCATGTGGCTTCTCCTGTGGAATGTCTCACAGGGAGTCAGCCTTGTGCCTTGTCAGTAGAGTGTCTCCAAGGGAGTGAACTGTGTGTGCACAGTGTGAGTTGTTGAGCAAAAGCAAGGCGGGCAGCGAGGCAGCAGGCACAGCTGTGTGAGAGAACACAGGGGTTGGCATATGAAACATACATATCTGCAGATGATCAAGGGGCAATGGAAGTTCTGGAAAAGCCTTAGAGGACACTTGTGTTCCATCGGTGCAGGAAGGAAGGCTCGCCCAGATGGAGAA